>BBSZ01011261.1:0-49591 GCA_000981365.1 Subanguina moxae | reverse complement strand
CCTACCAAGACACCAACCTGAACCTGGCCAACCCTGGTGCCACGCGTCGTGTTGAACTTCGGTGAATTTCATTTTCGTCGCTAGCCCTGTTTTGTTTTAGCCCTGGACTTGTGGGCCCTGAAGTCCGGATGGAGTTGGGATTCTTGGTAGGATTAGGATTCTGGGTTGGATTGGGTTTCTGGCTAGGGTTGGGGTTTCTGGCTAATGGACCCAACCCTAGCCAGAAACCCCAGCCCTACCCAAAACCCCAGCCCAGTAGTCTTTTTGCAGGATATTGTCTGTAAAATAAAAAAAGAGGACTCAAAAAACCTTTTTGTTGATTCCCCAATACGCAATACTTTAAAGAAATTTGGCGATGTTTTGTCCCGGCGATGTTATGTCCGGCGATGTTATGGCCGGCGGTGTTTTGTCCGCGGCGATGTTTTGGCGCGGCGATGTTTTGGCCGCGGCGATGTTTTTGTCCGCGGCGATGTTTCGGCGCGGCGTTATTTTGTCACGTACCGGTGTAAAGAGGTCGAGGAGTCATCCAGTCTCACAAACGTCGCACAAAAAGTTCACACACTCGAAACGTAAATGACAGAAAAGTCATTAGACACAAAAGAAAAAATTTCTCTTAGGGTATAGCATGTTGTCAAACCCAGCAAAGAGTAGTGAACGATGAAGTGTAAAGCGTCGCAATTACTGAGGGCCTTGTTCGAGTCATTCGAGTTGAGTGCAAACTTCTTAAAAACTTCTTAAAAAGGTGCCTCTTAAAAATCGAAATCAAAATTAAAATCGAAACCAAGTTTACGAATTGGCCCTGTGTTTTAACCAGTAACGACCCAATTACAGCCACGTAGTTGCATTCGGCCATAGCTCGGCGAACTAGCTACTTTTTAAAATTCTGCCCCCACAAGCTGTCTTAGCTCCTAGCATTGCTCCATTTTCTCACAGATAAGCTATCAAAGTTACTTTTTGGTTATTTTTGTGTGTATCTGTGCCAAGGGCGCGGCCAACCTTCCTTCTTGCACATACAAAAATGTAAGCATCTGAACATCTGTTGATTTTCCGACTTGAAACCAAACCTTTTTGCAAAAAAGATAAAAGATACGGTTGTTGTTCAGTAATTTAGAGCCCTAGAAATGTGCAGGTGGCAAACCATCGCGATGTTTGCTTCCTCCAATCAAGTGAGCCAAGTTTTGCTTCGTCTGGCTGTTTGCGCAAGGAATAAAAGTGGCTAAAAAGCTTTCTTCGGCAGTGAATAATCTTTCCTGCTTGTTTTTTTTTTCTAAAACTATTTCTTTGCTCTCCTTCCCATTTGCAGTCCCTATTGTATTGTAAGGAGCCAGAGAAAAAAGGATAGTATTTTTGATTACAAAAGTGAGAGAATACGGGGAGAAATGCACATGTTTCGCCTTCCCATCTTTGCCATTTTCACTAGCTTCTCATTTTGCATATATAGATGGTGGCTAACTTGTGAGCAATTTGTTGCTCTTTTCCATTTTGTTAGTGAGAAAGGTTTTCTGCTTCAAGATAACGGGAATTATCTTGGATCAAATTTATTCTAAGCAAAATATTTTCATCTAAAAGTCGTCAAAAAATCTCTAGAAAGCACTTAGGAAAAATAGTGTGAACAGACATTGTGTCTGACACATTTATTATTTTGGTAGTTTATAGACATTTTAGGCTAAACTGACTTACCGTATTTACTCTATTAAGCGGGCACCCTCTAATAAGCGGGCACCCTAGCTAATCAATTTGCAGCTCTTCCTGAGTCGTTTGAGATCTATCTCATTGTGTTTCCCAATAACATTTGAATTATGATACGAAAAAAGGCCGAAAATTAAGCGGGCACCCTATAATGAGCGCGCACCCTCTAATAAGCGGACCCCCTAGTAAAGGGTCGAAAAATAAGCGGGCATGCCCGCTTAATAGAGTAAATACGGTATATGACTCTGGTCCAAAAAAGTGGTTTTAACCTTTTTTTTTGATGTTTTAGCAACTAGAACGTTCATAAAACATGTTTTTACCATTTTTGGCATTTTTAAAACATTTAAAAGTCTACCATTTTAGCCTTGGTTTACCGGAGGATTTTTTGATAGCTCTTTATACCTTCTATTTATTATTTTCTTTCTTTTTTTTTTAGTTTGATTTGCCGTTTAGGCTATTAATATGTTGTTAAATCTAATCAAGCTTTATAAAATATGTGAGGATTGTGATTGGATGCTTCAATTGTGTTGGGGTATCATTAGGGAAATAAAGTGAATGAAATTTAAACCTAGTTTCGTTTGACGGGACCTGCTGCATAAAAAAGCCCATATACCGTATTTACTCTATTAAGCGGGCACCCTCTAATAAGCGGGCACCCTCTAATAAGCGGGCACCCTAGCTAATCAATTTGCAGCTCTTCCTGAGTCGTTTGAGATCTATCTCATTGTGTTTCCCAATAAAATTTGAATTATGATACGAGGAAAGGCCAAAAATTAAGCGGGCACCCTCTAATGAGCGCGCACCCTCTAATAAGCGGACCCCCTAGCAAAGGGTCGAAAAATAAGCGGGCATGCCCGCTTAATAGAGTAAATACGGTATGCACTTTTTGTTACATACAGGGTTTGTTCGAGTGATTTTTCTCTAAGGTGCGCTTGTTGTGGATTGGCCATTGAGTCAACTAATTCCAATGTCTGTGCAACCACCTCATAATTACAGTTAAGTGAGTGTTCACGGTTGTTTAATTGCTATTTTCTCTTACTTCTCCCTCACCTTTTCCGACAAAAGCAGGTAATTAGCCCCTTCCAAAATCTCGGTTGATCTGCTGCATTAGTAGTGCAGGTGGTTGCATGGCTGCCCCTTTTCCACAGGATGTGTGCCTGGACCAGTCTACCCTCTAAATTGACTGGTCAACAGTCGTCTGTGGACCATTTCAGGCGTTTCTGTTTGTAATTGCTCTATCCCACTTGTTTGGATATTCATGGAATGGAAATCTCCATCCTTCTTTTCTCTCCACTGACACAATATTTACCTTTTTTGAATACAGCTCTTAAAAAATTAAAATCACCATTAATCTACAATCTGTTTTGTGTAGTATTTGCATCTTTTGTAGGTGCTGCAACTGCAAATAGAGACAGAAGGTCGCGCCTTGTACAACTCCGCTCGCCAACAACTATTGCAGCAAAGGTGAGATTTTTTTATAACAAATAACCATTTTGTACCAAAATGTATAGTCAACAATTTTCTTTATTGATAAAACAAGGCAGAATGCTTGCTCAAATAAAGGCCTCCCGTCAAATTTTTAGAACTTTATTATTTTAGTTGTTTTCTAATAAAATCGTAAGCTTTTTTTTATATTGTGTAGCTCTGGATTACCTCTTTCCAATGATGTATCAACTGGCTGGATGTTGTTGGGAAAAGTTGAGCTAAAAGGTGTTTGAATTTTAAAAAACCCTTAGATTTATGCAAATACCTTTTTTTATAACTTTTTCTGTTGACATCTCATTGGAAAAATCAAATCCAGAGAAACAGAATGAAACAAAAATTAAAAAGGTTTATTAGAAAACAGCTGAGATAATCAAGTGTTGAAAATTTGACGGGTGATTCCACATAGGGCTTTTGTTTTAGCAAATCCGCCACCCAAAATTTCCCGAAAAAGAGGAACTGCAGCAGTGAAGAGAAGCGACTGGAGCGTTCCCGTTGCCTATTTAGTGCTCTAGAACACCGGTAACCATTTCAAAATTTTCTTACAACTACGATATCATTTGATTCAAAATCGTGTTCTTAGCATTGTGTTGTTGACCCAGTCTCAGTCCAGTTACCACCCAACTTGTAGGTTACTCTCTTAGCTATAATTAGGATAGTGACTTGCTTAAAAGTCGTCTGCAAAGAGTAGGTCAACAATACAATGCCATGAACACGATTTTGAATCAAGAAAGCACGTCCATTAAATTATTAAAATAATTTCTACAGTTACCTTTCCAGTTTTTCATTTTTTATTTGTAAAACTGACTAGGCAAAACATGGCTGAAAACCAGAGCTACAATTTGAGTGGTCAGATACACGAAAAAGAAAAAAATAAACAATTTTTTTAAACAGATGAAAGCTAATTGTAATGTCGTGCATTTGCATTAGGGCTGATTAATTACAATCGCATAATTGTGAAAAAACAGATCCGTATCCCTAATTTGCACGCGCTTATAGTTAACCATTGGGTGGATTTAGTTGGTGGGCGATTTGGCTGGCCAGTTTGGAAAACTTGGAACTCATCGGGCATTTTATCCAGCAACTAAGGGTGAGTCCATTTTTCAAACAACTAAAAAGAAATAAATCGCTCAAAAAGGGAATATGATGGAGTGGATTTGCAAAAGTGCTTTGTTAAACTTGTCTCCAAAAAGACTAAATATTAATCTCTCGGGGGAGTCGCCCGGCAAGGTCAGCTTGCCCACTTCTCCTCCGTAGAAAACTGACCTTTGTCCACAATTTTGTGTGAGAAACCAACATTTTAGAGTTTGCTATGTGCAATTTGAAGTCTAGTCCACATTTACTCCTTTTAGCTAAGAACATGTTTGTTTGGCCTCACATAAAAAATCAGATGGCACATTTTTGAGCACACCACCAAGACGCTAAATCAGCTTTTCTTTTTCGCAACTTTTCAAGCTTCTGATAATCCCACACCACTTCTATGCTATGCTGTTTATTTCACCGCCTTCAACCAAATATGCATTTTGCGGCTAAAATTTCGGGTTGACCCACAAAAGAGCCTACCCAAATGGTTATTTATTTATTGATGTGTGCGTGCAACCTCCACCCAAAATTATTACACCCCAAGGAGTCTAAGATGCGCCGATAAAGATTTGCGCTCAACGTTCACTATTTTCTTGTCTTGGCTTTAAATAGTTCATTTCCACTTTGGTGCTGCTTATTGGCTACTTTTTGCAAACACAATTATCATAATTTCAGTATTTTTCCTCATCTTTGTATGCCTATTGATTTAACAAAAGTGATAACAAGAAATTGATAAAACATTTAATAACAGAAATGTACAATTTCATGGAAATACAATTGTTAACACTTTTAAGGTCCTATTATTTTTGTAGTCTTTTTGGACATGTCACTACATGATTAAGAATCTGGCGAAATTGATACAGGGCAGGACTCAAACGGCCGAAAGAATATTTTTTTTCGGAAGTTGTATTTGAATATTTTTTGAGCATTCGATGCAGAAAAATCGATTTAGTACAGTCGAATCTCGGTTATCCGTCACCACAAAAAGTTCGACATAAAATCCACCGCTGGGTCGGCCATTTTTTACGTCAATTTTGATGTAGATATCTCTAAGGCAAATAAATGTAAGGATTCTGAACTTACCAGTCGTTTTTCAAAAAGCCAACATTATTGCCGTCAAAAATTTGAGAGGCACACTTACAACACAAAATGTTCATTTACTTGGGGTGACTCAAAAAAATTTGTTTCCGTCTTCCGATCCTCTTAAGTTCTTTTACTGTTACGATTATTAACAGTTTTTGTTGTTGAGCTTGATTATGTTAGCTTTTTTAAGTACTATGGGAGAGGGAAGTGTTGGCTGTTGTTGAACGACAACAGTTGAGTTAGCAGTGATGTTTGTGACATCAACCCAGCATTGCTGCCACTAGTGGGTGGATTGAATACATACGGCCAGTTTTTTGGCTGAAATATGATGAGCCTTGTCTATGAGCTTATGGGTGGATCATCGTCACCTTGGCCAACCCCTTTGTTCTGACACCTTAGCTCGCTTTTTCTTCTAAATACACTTTTTGTTTGGTCAATATCTGTAAAACAACTTCTCTATTGATTTTTTTGTGTGTTTTCGGCTTATAAATAAATATTTGAGCAGGAGTAGCAGCAGGATTGATGATGGGAATTTGGCCAGCCATCCAGCCAGTGACCTCTGTTTGGGCATGGCCTACATAAATGGCTCCAATGTCCACTATTGGGGCCTAAGCTGGCAATTACTGGCTGTTGGTTAAAGCTATTCATCTTAATTCCACCAATATCTGCTCTTGCTGCTAACAGGCTTATCACGAATGTAGCTCAAGTCAATTGTTGGTGAAAGTGAAAGAGAAAATTTTGATCGATTACATTTGTTTGATAAAAGCAAAGTAATAATCTGTGAAGTAATAATCACCCAGCTGTTGCTCTTCTGGGTCATTTGCTTTCACAGGCATTGAGTGACTAAAACTTTGGAGTAGCTTTTTAGGCTCCAATCTGGTTGCTTCATATTCAGCTAGATCACATTAATGCCTAGCCAATTCTGTTCTTGCCCCTTCTCATTGAGAGCGTGTTTATGAGCTCATTTTTTGCTGTGGACATTAGACTTTTATCCTTTTAGTTTTGCACATTTTTTGCTGTGGACATTAGACTTTTATCCTTTTAGTTTTGCACATTTTTTTTGTTCATTCAGGCCTGTTTCACAATTAATATAATGACTTGGACAGTTTTACCACAAATTATAGAGAGATTGAATTTTTCATGGTCAAATATTTGACAATAATAGGTAGGACACACCACTTTACCCATTTGCATATCGGATATATACTAGGCATGCAAAAAATGTCAACAATGCTTTGGTTCTCCAACCACCCAGATAACAATCCGACTAGTCTACATTTACTCTTCGCATCGCTTCCTTGCAGTAATATAATTGAAAAAGAATTAAAAATGAATCAAAAAGAATTGCTGATAGTTTTTACAAATTTAAAGTAAAAGTGCCGATTCTACTAGATTGTATGTTTTGCAAAAACTTTGAGGCTTGACTAAAGATTTCAAAAGAGTCCGGGTTTTGATTAATATGCAACTAAAGCATCCTAGAGTTCATAACAGTACAGTATACAGCACAACCTTGTATATAGCATGTGGTGGTGTTGGGTTTCATTAGCTCGAAATTTGTAAACTATCTGGCTGTTTTTTGACTATAACCTCAGTACCAAAATCTTTTTCTTCAAGTGGTCTTTTTTCTCACACTTATTGCATGTGGTCGTGTTGTATTGTGTTGTATATAGCAAGAGAATTTGCCCTCTTGTTGGCTGCATTATTTGACGAAGACTGAGGCTGGATCCACTATTTGTTTGAGGTGGGGAAAAGGGACTTCCTTTTAATCCACACTGTCCGAGCTGGCAGATTGTCATGATTGACTCGAGCAAATATTGCACAGTGAAATTTGATGTGAAGCAGCAGAAGAGGGTGCTGCCTCATCCATTTATCTATTTTTCTCTTTTGTTTGTCTTTTGTCTCACTCGCTTTTTGTGAGTTTTGTAAAAGAGAAGTGGAGAGGAAACAGGTAAAACAAATTGCTTCTACATCAAGAACAGGGCAGAAACAAGGGAGAACAAAATTGGGGTCTTTGTGCAGGAGCAGATTAGTCTGACCATGACTGACGAGCTGAATTTGTTAAGTTTGCTGCTCCTAGTGCTGAAAATGTTGTGCAATTATTGGTTGTTCGACCGACAATAGCATTGCTTTGTATGTAGAAATTATGGGTGTTGCATTAAAATTCGCTAATCTACAATGGTGGTGAGGGCAACCGGACATTAGTTATTTCAAGTATTGACCCTTAAATAATCGATTTTCAGTTTTTTTCATTGTCAGTAGTCTAATGATAACAATTAACCCTTTCTAAAATCAAAAAATAAGGTAGTTGTCATCACTTTGACTGTTAATAATACAAAAGAAAGAAGGGTATTTAGGAGTGCTACATCTGTCACTTGGATTGACAAGTGTCCGGAGATCCTTAAAAGCAAACCTAACGAAGATCACCTTTGGCTCGGCCCCACGCTGTTGCATGTCCATGTTTTGATTATGTTTTGCCAATCTGAGTGTCCTAATCTTTAAATATATTCTTCTCGATAATTTTTTTTTCCTTAAAATGCCCAACCTAGAAGACGACACCCAACTCACCTCGGCTCTTAAACTATTTGTTAGCCGTGAAACACTAAACCCAGTTGAAGCAGGGTATACGCTGCGCCTCGGCTAACCTACGCTGGCCTACCCTAAGCCTTAGTTGTATGCCCAAGTGTAGTACCTGGGGTATACCTACCAATTAAAAGGTTGTCTACCTTGGCCCCTCATGGCAGAACATATATTTTTTTATCAATTTTAGAGGGCCTAAAAGATAATTTCCCCATCCCGATTTCCTTTTTAGTATGTTAGCACGACCAAATTAAATTTTTGGTTGTATGTATATTCGAATCCAGCACAAGACTAGTTGAACTTGGTGCGAGTTGAGCGAGGCGAGTTGAACCCAGGGCAAGTTGCGTTTTTACCAAGCTAGCAACATTAACCAAAAAATTTTGCATTCAGTCTGGCATACCAGATTTGCAACACGTCGGCTAGGTAGGGAATATATCGAGATTGGCACCACAGTATATTCTTGATGAGTGTTATGACCTAACGAAATTCATTTAGTGACTCAGTAAAAATATCAAAATTGCAGCATTTGGACCATCGGTGTGACTTGCCTGACGAAAGTGAACTAGAACAGGGCGAGCCACTGCGAAAAAGACGGAGGACAAGTGGAAGCGACCATTCTTCGACTACCTTATTATTAGAGTCATCATCACGCGTTTCAGGGAGAAGAGGGAGAAAGAATGATGTCCGATCAACTCCCTCAAGAACTAATTTAAATCAATCAGCTGAGGAGTCGGATACCATACCCTTTGCAGCATTTGAATATGAATCCATTCGCTCTCCTTCTTCCTCTCCTCCTTTAAACAAGTACCAGAGAAGCAAGATGGGACAAGAGGTTGAGTTAAGAAGTGAGTTAGAAGGTGAGGTTGTGCAGCAAGAATGCTCTTCTGCTTCTTCTTCATCAATGGATAGTGAGCACGGCATCAAGAACATGTAAGCAACATTTTAATTTATAGAATCAAAATTGGAAAAACCTGCCCTCCTCTCAGCCAACTTGGCACTGGGCGGTTTAGTAAACATAGTATATTTCGTGGAGGTCTTTTCCGAAACTTTTCATGTTTTTGGATGAAAATACCCATTTTTCGGCAAATTTTATATTCTGAGGACCTGGAGTAGTGGAAATTTCCTCAAGAATCTGAATCTTTGAATAGAATTTCAAAAAGTTGCTGCTCTACCGAAATATGACCAAAGGTTAGATTACCAACATCCTGAAACAGCGACCATCTAACTTTGGGTCATATCTCAGCAACCAAGCACTTGTCGCAATTCTGCTTATAGATTCGAAGTCTTAATGACATTTTGTCGACTAGTGTGTTGCAGAATGATGAAAATCAGTACAAAAAGCTGTATTATTATTGGAAAACAAAATTGAAAATACCTTTCATGAAAATCCCTCCAAGAAGTATTCCCTCCCAAGATCATATTTTTTAGTGCGACTAGTCGCGAACAGCTCATAATCACAGCTGGCATTACTACTGAAGATGGCTGGTCATCCAACAACAGCAGCAAACAACTGCATGATATAGGCTACTCTAGTGGTGAGAACTCTGTTTATGAAGCCTTGAACAATGCTGCAAGGTAAATTTTTTGATCTATAGCTGGGTTGCTCATGTATAGTAACTGATTGTATTTAGTAATCCCACGATTCCTAAACTGAGTCAGCATATCGTGAAGAGTGGTGATACAGGTACATTAGTCAGAAGCTACTACAAGACAGTCCCTTTAGATGATGCAGGTTGGTTTTTGTGTTTGTCACGTGAGGAATTATTTAAAAGATGCTTTTAGGCGTCACAGATACAGAAAGTGGCCGCCTACTACCAGACATCTTACTTCCTTGTGTGCTAGCTGACAGCAATCACAATCCCAACTTGACAGACTCCTTGATTGTGCAAATGGAGCAGCCTGGTATCGCCTCTGATAGAACCTTGGATGATTTTGAGGTAGGAATAAGCAAAGTTAACAGAAGTTATGAAGGGGTATTGGTGTATCATACTCAATCTTCCCCAAATTTGATAACTACTATCGAACCTCCCCCTCCCCAAATTAAATTCCGTAAATGGGTTGTAGACAAAACAGAAAACAGTTATATAATTTTGGGGGAGGGGGGGCGGTTGCTTGATGGTTTGCTGTCAACCAAAAATGCCAGTGGCCAAAATGGGAGTGAAGTTAACTATAGGCTATTTTCGATATTCTTTTAAGACCCTAAGTGAGGGGAAATAAGGCACATAAATACATGCTTAGATAAATGCATATGAATATTAAAAACATAAAGCTTGAAATTTTGGGCATAAGGAGTCAGAAATTTTACGGATTGTGGAATGGTTTAGTATTTTTACAAGCCATTCATTTTTATTTGCAGCAAGTGATGGGAATAATGGATGAGCAGCTGTTTGAAGAACAACTCAAAGTACATATTATTCAATCACGTTACACATTTTCATTTCTTTTGGTTTAGCTTCTCCGACAAGGCACTCAATGGCGTGAGCTGAAAACGAATTTATCCTATTCAGGCAGTCGACGTATGTCAAATTCGTGCTATACTCCTCAGCGACCCTCTTCACTCTTGCGACGGTCTTTTGTTGGTTCCAGTATGGTTGACAAGGTCAGGCCTTTCAAATAATTTAATAATAACTTATTTTAAATGACAAGTCACAGACATCCTGCGATGCAAGTAGTGAGGACAGCGATGAACACCGTCAAACGATTGCAGAAGCTCTAAGTGGCGGGGATGGTGACAATATGAGTTTCTCAGTCAATGCTGCCAGTTCCGTGTCCTCAACTCTCCATCGCAAAAGACGTTTCCGACGAGCTGCTGCTGCTACTTCCACCAGTGCAGCTGGCTATTTCGATCTTGAAAATGTTCGAATGGTTAGTTGTTTGATTATTTAAAAGTATCAGGTTGGCAACCAAGTTCTGTCAGTTTTTATTCGCACTTTTAAACCAACCTTTATAATCAATAATAGGGAAATTATATATTGATTTATAGCCCTGTTCTTATTATTTGAGATAATATTAACGCTTTTTCGACTACTTTTTGACGGTTTCGTTTATACACACCAATCTATCAAATAAAAAGTCAAGCTTTAAAAGCAATGGAGCACTTACAGAATAAGCCACCCACTCGATTTAACAATAGAAATTTTTAATAAAATATTCATCGACACAACTCAACCATGAATCGAAACCTTGTGAAAGAGAACCTTTCGAACCCAACCACTCGGCCACGAGAACAACTCCTTTCTTTATTGTGGTGTATAAATAGTAATGTTACTGAACAGCGATGTTAAAATACTTTCAAGTACAAAAATATGAAATTTTTTTAAATTTAGTCTTTTAAAGAATAATTCTGCAGTTATGACTATTTTTCAGGACCAGTCGGTCTACTTTATTGGTGGCTCAGATCTAAACTCCACTAATATTTTGGAGCCGTCTAGTGCCAACAACAGTGATTTTATGAGTCGCTCTTTAAATTTGAGTTGTTCCGGTGCAAAGGCAATGATCAGTAGAAGGAAGGTATTGCGAAGGAGAATGCATAGAAGTTCTTCAGATAATGCTGGTTTGTGTTTAGGTAAGTAAAGTTATTTGTGAAGAAAATAAAATTTAACCCGAAATATACTGTTAAATATGAAAAGTTAGTAAAGCCTGATAGCTTAGTGGTTGGAGCGCAGCTTGTTGGTAAAAGTGGTTGCGGGTATAGAACACCTCGGAAAGGGAATACTTCTTGGAGGGATTTTCATGAAAGGTATTTTCAATTTTGTTTTCCAATAATAATACAGCTTTTTGTACTGATTTTCATCATTCTGCAACACACTAGTCGACAAAATGTCATTAGGACTTTGAATCTATAAGCAGAATCGCGACAAGTGCTTGGTTGCTGAGATATGACCCAAAGTTAGATGGTCGCTGTTTCAGGATGTTGGTAATCTAACCTTTGGTCATATTTCGGTAGAGCAGCAACTTTTTGAAATTCTATTCAAAGATTCAGGTTCTTGAGGAAATTCCCACTACTCCAGGTCCTCAGAATATAAAATTTGTCGAAAAATGGGTATTTTCATCCAAAAACATGAAAAGTTTCGGAAAAAACCTCCACCATGTGTTCGTTCAAGATACTTTTTTTTATAAAATCATCTATTAATGAACAAGTCTCGGATATATTGTATTTCTCACTTTTCAGCCGTCAGCAACTCTTTCCAGGCCCATCTACAGTCGCAATCAGAAGAGACTCATCAAAATCAGCAAAGGTATAGAAAATTCCTGGAAGTCAGTGAAAGTCCAGTCAACACTCTTCGGCGTCGCTCCAACCTACGGTTGTGGCCACCATCTCCAAAAGAGCAGCTTTTAAAGAAAGAGATGCTGGCGTCTTCTGCTGACAAATACTATCAGCGGAAAGCATCTATTGAAAGCAGTGATTCAGCCACTTCAACCACCATGCAAGAGTTCGGAGACGCTCATTTCGAGTGGGACGAATACAAAGTAGGTCTTCAGCACAATCCGTACAAAATAGCACGAAAAAACACGCTCAATTTCAATACGTCTGTTCTCCTACGTTTTCAAATATCTGATACAGGAGTTGAGAAATAATTCAGTAGATGTAAGGGGTATAATCCAGTAGAGTCAAAATCTCGTTGTTATCTTGCAAGCTGTAAATAAAGCTAACGAAAGTAAGGATTCCTCGTGGCGCTGCTCTTCAGGTAAGACTACGAAACCGTTTTTTGCCCAAAAAATGAATGAGATGAAAAAGATGTGCGTGAAATGTTTGTAGTCGCCTAGCAATTCCTCATGTAGCATTTCCTTGAAGCCTTTTCCCTCTCCAAATGTGTTGAAAATGATCGATATTGTGATTGATTTTCTTTATTTATTGTGGAAATTTTCTTCTTACTCGATTCAATTATGTTTATTCAAGCCTTCGTAGCTTCAAAACCACCGGTTTAATTTATTTTTCAGAAATTTAAGTGCAAAGTGTTTGAAAAAGAGTAAATATTTGTCTTTAAGTGTTTCTTTTTTCCTTCTCTAGCATTTTTTGGGTTGCTAGAAGATGTTGGGGTTGACTTTATGCATTTTTTAGCTGGTGGGTTAGCATTTTTCTATGGAAACAACACATATACCACATCTCAAAACCGGATCCCGCCCTAATACTTTCCATCTTCTACAATCCTAAAAGGAGAGGTGACAAAAGGGAGAAAAAAAGAGTGCATTATGGAGAGAGGAAAAGTTTAAAAGACATGTGATTCCCATATGAGGCGAGAGAATACGCAACTCTACTATTTTATGGCTTTCCTATTTCTCTACTCCTATTGTTTTTATGGTTTGTAATTGTGCAAAATACTCTATACAGAGTAAAAAACAGTAATTCAAGTGGGCAACCTTTTCTACCCAATAAACTTTGGAGAAAAACACCTCAGAGATTACTTATGTGAAAACTGCCGCCAACCTTTCAAAACTGGGTTTCCTAATCTGTTTTCTGTTGTCGAAAGTTGGATTGTTCCGTTGTCAAACACGCAGATTTGTTAAAGACATAACTTAACCACATTTCTATTAACCGCATGTTTACTCTATGGGATGTGTTGCGCAAGTCTCCAATGGAAACTATAGTTGGTTTGCCTGTTATTTGTGAAATAGCAATGGTGTCTAACCATACCAAAAATTATTTGACTGCCTCCAAGCTGCCTACCATCCTGGCTTAGGCTTATAGTTTTTTCGGTTGATAGTGAGTGCAATGAAAGGAGCCTGGAGTTGCTTTTATTTCTCCCTTTCTTTTCTGCTCTATGTTCCTCGATATGTTTGCTGCACAGGAATTGTGTGAACTCTAGTCTATTTCTCTTTCGCTGGCTGTGGTACTACTCTAATTTTATTCCCTTCCTACCAGCTGCCTTTTTTCTTCACTGAGGGTTGATGAGGGTGTGTTTCCTACGTTTTTGCTATCCTCTCCGTTTACATGTTGTTGTTTTCCATTACCTTTTATTTGCTTCTGCTGTTGAAGAAACATTCACACTCACAGCAGCCCTTTCTCATACTCTTTTTCTTTTTGTTGCTCACATTTTTATTGTGCCTTTTCTTCCGCAAAATTTTCGAAAAAGTTGTTTATTTCGCTCCTTTGATAAATCAGTTCTCGAATGTAAAGTCAATCCGTGAGATTCTATTTTTTGATGATTCTGACTGACGTATATTTGTCGATCCGCCTCTAATATGTTTGGTATATTCACGCTGCGAGGGCTGAGTAAAGGTACATTTTTGGTCCTTGACTTCAGGTATCATACTTAGTCAACGTGACAAAGATAAACTTCCTAAGAGTTGCGTCCGCTTTTTTTAACTCCCCGAAAGTTTCAGGTCGTGAATAAGTTTCCGCTTATCTTTTTTTTTTTACCAATTGGCATATTTTAACTAAATTATCAGGATCCCTATGATGTGCTGATGACACCAAGTATTGAGCAACTGGACACACCCACTTCTTACTCTTCCAACTCCATTACCAGTGCTGAGCACACCTTTAATAACAACAACAACAATTCAGTTGGCAGCAAGGAGCTGTTCGCGCAGTCACTGATCGATGATGACTTCCAAAGCCAACTCTCTGTCCGCCACAGCTTCTCCATCGATCTAGTGGACATGATGCTTTGTGAGTCAAGGAAAATGCTCACAGCAACCAATCAGCAATTCCAGAAGTACAGGCCAGCAGAAATGACACGCAAGCAATTGGTCAGTCTTTTACACAGTCTACTTCTTAAAGCACTGCGAAGGCAAAAAGTCTTGCGCACAGTTTCAAAAGCTACAATTTTTCCGTCACAAATCTACCAAAGTCAAAAATTTGCGATAGAATTGACACGCAATATCACAAAACGTAAGATAACTAGGATCTTGTCGACAACATGTGTAGCTTCAAACATCATTTTTGATAATTTGCCCCTAAAAGAAGCCCTTTGCAAAGATGCATCACATTGGCAGGATTGTTGCTTCTTAAATTTCTTCTGCTTTATAGACAACCATCCAGAATAGCGTTCACAAAAATCTCAGGCAGCTAGATGCAATTGTTGAGACCGGGAAACACGGGCTTTCAGACATGGATATGGTCAGATTGAAATTTTCGCCAATTTTCACCAACAGCTATAATATATATTCAGGACCAAATCAGCCAGGTGGAAAAGCTGCGAAGTAAGTGGTCTAAAGTGCAGTCCAAGGTGACACCTTTTCTCTCCCAGCCCTGCGCCTCTTGCAACACCTATGATGAAAAGCACGAAAAAAAGAACCAGTTAAGCAGTCAAGACGGCGAGATTGCAACCACTTCTGATGGCCGTGTGGAAGAAGCAGAGCCAGTTAGTTTGCACATGATCCTGGAAGAGATGAAAGCCCAGCTCAACTTGCTGAAATTAAATGGCTCCACTTGTCTCTCAATCGACGAAATTCAGACGGTGATTGCCACCAGAAAGGTGATTTTCCAACATTTTTACCATGGTCCTCTGTTCTTGGCACCCCTCACTTTACTTTCACTTCTTTTGAACCCTCCTAACAGAAAGTCTGCCCATATTTCACTAGAGACAAGTCCATCAATGGGGTGTAAAAAAGCTTATGTCCACATTTTCTATTGTACAGTTTACTGAGGAATTTGATTACAGTCGATGCTCGAGTTAACGTTACTTCAAAAAGTTGGACCCATAGCTGATTCCAACCATTATTTTACCTCAAATTTTGACATCTTTTGCCAATTTTTATGTTAATGTCTCTAAGGCAAAAAATTGCAAGGATTCTGAATTTGCCAGTTGTTTTTCAAAAAGCCGACATTATTGCCTTCAAAAAATCCGACTCTAGAATCTAGAGTCTAGATTTAAAAAACGCTTTTCAAAAAAATGAGTCCGTTAAATCGAGCCTTGACTGTAGCTGTTTAGTGTGAAATAAGTCTTGTAAGAGCACAATCTCGGCTTGTTTTACATAAAAATGATTACATAAAAATAAAAATGTAGAAAACAATTGTGCAACCTAGCTCCCTTTTGTAGTCAATTCAAAGCGATTCGCTAAAGTACACTAGTAAATATATTTACTAGCTTAAAAATTTTTGGTTCAAATTTACAATGGTAGAGGACATGGTGAATTTATTTACCATCCACTACCACTCTATTTTTGTGATGTTTTTACAGGAGTCCTTGCTTTTTTATATTGATCTTTCCATACCAACTTTTAACGCTCAATCACTCTTTAATTTTCGTTTCCTTTGTTTATCAAAAGGTTTTGTTTTCATGTTTTTGAAATATCTCATTATTGGCAATTTTTTGCTACAATCATTGTTGTTTTTCAGTGATGATCTATGAGCAATTAAATAGACAAGAGTCGTCTCAACCAAAATATCTCTGCGAAGCTAGCTACATTGGTCAAGGTATCGCTTTTAACTTTCTTCCCTTCTTCTTGCACTACGAATACTCAGTTAAAAGCAAATGTTGCTTGGATATCAGTGACTAGAATGTTGAAAGAAGCCTTTGTTAACAAAGCGGTCGTCTTTTCTGAGAAGCAAGTCAGGACCTGCTGCAACTACTACTAAGAAGAGTGCAAAAGAGGCTTCACCTAGTCTTGGAGCAAGTGGAAGATATGGTTCTCTCTACTGCTGTCCTCCACAACATTGCTATTAAATTGCGAACCCTTGAGCCAGAAGAGTTGCTCCAATTCGAAGATGATCTCTCCCGAAGACGAAGATATATCAAGGCCGACAAATGACTGGGATCAGAGAATGAAATAGGATTGTTTAGGAATAATTGAACTGAATGTTTGTTTTGGTATTGTTAATGTGAGAAATAAATAAAAGATGTATTGGAATCTTTTGACATTTTGGATGATGGTTTGATTGGAACTATTACAAGTAAAAATGTTTACTAATGTACTTTTATTTACCATGGTTATACCATGACCGCGGAATCTGTTAGAAATTTTTTATTGAGTAAAATTAAGTGTAATTACCGTATTTCCTCTAATAGCTCCCCCCCCTTAATTCAAAATCGTGTTTTTGGCATTGTGTTTTTGACCCACTTTTTCCAGGTGTCTCTCAGGTAACTTACTACTTAACTTGTAGCTTATTGTCTTAGCTACAATTTGGGTGGTAAGCTGCCTGAGAGACATCTGGAAAAAGTGGGTCAAAAACACAATGCCAATAACACGATTTTTAAATGAGGGAGGGGGGGAGCTATTAGATTTTTTAGCAATTTTTTTTAGCAAATTCTTCAATCTTTGCTCACCTATCGCGACGATCTCCAACAACTTGCGGCCGAAGCCCAACGTCAAGGTCTAGCCAAAGACGCTAAGGTGGAGGCTGAAATTGTTGATCTGCTGACTTTAGTAGACTTAGTTGAGAAGTCTTTGTCCTCGATTGAGTCCTCTACAGTCTGTCTGGAAAAACTAAGGCTTGGCTTTGAGTGTCTTTGTGTCTCTTTCAAGTCCCTAGAAGCCAAGATAGACAAATTAGCGGTTGAAAGTGATGAAGTAGTGGAAGACTTAGTTGGACCAAGTGTCTCTACACAATTTGGTTTTGCAAAGGTTGGTGTATTCAGATCTAGACCTATTTTTACTAAAAAATTTTAATTTCTAGACCATCGAGTCGGAGTTGGAGCTGTGCCAAGAACGAATGAATGCTCTAGAGACTATGTGCAATATGTTGTCTAGTCAGTTAAGGCTGGGCATACATGTCTCTACCCATGAGTTAGGAGCTGTAGATGAGAACAACGCACACGATGCACAAGAGGAGAAAAGCAACAGCATACAGCACGACGAGTTCTTCTCCGAATTCAGCCGTTTCCGAGATGAATTGGGTCGGCTGAAGTCAAAGTTAGTTTAATCAAAATAAATAAAAAACACAATCTACTAATCACATAGCTGCTGAATTTCTATATTCCACTTAATACTTTGCTGTAAATTTCAACGCCAAGAATTGGCTTTAAAACTTGGTAATTGATGTACTGAAATATCTACAAATTCTTTTAAAGAAAATGTCTAAAAACCCCAAAACTGTCCCCGACTCTGCTTTCGGTTGAAAAAATTTGGCTCTTGTCTTTGTTTTTCCTGTCATCCTCTTGCACTGGCCTTCGGGAATATTCCATTTAGCTCTAATTTCCTGCTTTCGATAAAGTCAAGCAATTTGGTTAAACTTCCTTGCTGGCCCCCTTGCCCCTGAATTTTCTGCATTTGCTAAGTCTGTAGTCACAAAGTTCACTACAACTTCTAGTGCTCAGGGACTGTTCTTATACATTGTTTATTGGAAGAAAACTAAATTTATACATTTTTTTTGTTAAAAAAGCAATAAGTTCTTAAAAACTCAATGATTTTGTACAAAGTAATGGATTACACAATTCTAGATACAATAATGTGATCTCAGTGCGCATAAACTTGACTACCAACCTGCTTCCCAACAGCAATAGAAAGAGGAGGAAAAGTCCACCAACCGCTAATATTGGCACTCAGTCTGAAATTAGCGCCGCTGTTTTTGCCAACAAAAACAAGTCCAATGGTAAGACTCTCAAGTCTGCTCTGAAGAGTTGTGCCTCCAATGACACACCCACTCTAGTTGAACCTAAATCCAGAGTTGAGCAAAGAAGGAGGCAACTGTCGATTCACCAAGATGAATTGGAAGATCCTTCTCTATCTCTGTTACTTAGAACAGCACTTAGAGATAGTCGGATGGCTCAGGTCTTCCTTGGTTGCGCACTGTTGATGAGCTTCGGTGTTCTGCTGGTGTCCTGGCTGGTGGACGACTCACAGGCAGTGGTCAACAACTGGAACTGGCAGTTTGGACCGCAGTTGAAATATGTTCGAGGTCCACCGCCTACTTGAAAGCAGGTTTTTCGGGAGAATAAAAGTGCTTTATTTGTCCAAACTTACTTAAGAAAGTTTATGAGTGCAATTACTTTGTTCTTGTCTGAAAAAAATATTCAGCAAAATATATTTGAAATCCGATGTATTTTTTATGTTCTCTTTATTCCCCACTTCCGCCATACATATTTTCCGTTTATTATATAATCCACGGACACCTCCTCACCTTCCTGCAGGTCAACCCGTTTTTTGTTTAATTAATAAATAAGTCTTGCTCTACTGTGCGATAGTATTCCTCTCTTTTCATTCTTTGCAACGTCTGCCTAAGCTTTTTTTTTGATGAATGGCAAACTAAACATTTTATTGCATCGGATTCTTGAAATAATATTTTGAAATTCTTTGAAATAATTAAGCAAAATTAGCTTATGCTGGCTGATCAACAACCCGTAACTTTTCCCCTTGAAACTGGCAAACTCACAAATTCGGGATTGGTAAATTACTTGTTTTGTTTTTATCTTAATTTGATGCTATAAATAATTACTTTTTCAATAAAAAGATTTGATAGGTTTGTTTGTAATTTTTGACTCACTGAGACTAGTTTGTCTTTGTATCAACTAGTTTGACTGATGTTTTTACTAGCACAGTACGATAGTTCTTTTTCCAGTTTATCTCAAGGAATTTGCATAGTTTCGAATTTGCAAATTTTCGGTCTATGAAGTCGAATGGTTCAGAATAAAAAATTAAAAAAATAGGGTCAAAACATTAAATGAAAACTTTGAAAAACCATTTGACTGCAAAGTTATGGACTGCTTATTCGGTCAGCTGCCTATTATATCTCACTTTCTGTCACAAAATATTGAAATTAATATTCAATGCAATGCAGATGTGGCACCCAAATAAATTGTTGTTTAAAATAGCGTTTATAGAGACAAAAAAAAAATGTTTAGTAGTTTGACAATTGGTGCATGATTTCTATGAAATTGTCTTCGCATATATTTTGACTAACCTACTCATTTGAAATTGCACATTTAGCCTGTTGTAATTGAAAAAAAATAAATGAATATATTGTCTAACAAGGTAAAATGAGACCATAGCAACTAAAAACACTATTTTTACTAGGAAAGAGAATTCCTGAGAAAAAGAGCCGTTATACAATCAAGATTTGGAAACAACAACTACAAAACATCTCTTTGTTACTGCTTTTCTGGGCTCAATATTTAGAGAAAAAAAAGAGACGAAGAAAAATACATCTTTATTTGGTCTAATAAACACGGTATAGCAACACAATAGCTTAAGAAACGATCGTTTGCGTTTTTTTTCAGTAACTAGACGTAACACCAGACTTGATATACCCTCCAACCACCTTGCTGAAGACATTGAGATGTTTTTCAAAGCTACCGCATTTTCTGTATTAAGCGCCTCCCCGCTGATAAATGCCCCTCTTAAAACCTTGTGCACAATAAGTTGGGTCTGTGATTTTGCAAAAATTAGGCCTTTATCCTATTTTTCTTTTGATAGCCAGCGACTTTGAATTTTTTATGCATACACTAGCTCTATTATTAGGCTTAGTGTAAAACTTTTATATCAAATTTCTAATAAAGAATTGAGATCTTATTTTGGCAAATACCCAGACACAGAGTTCCTTGTATGCAAGGCTTAAAAAGTGTCTCCAAAGAAGTTAAAAGACTTGCGTAATGGAGGGGAATTTTTTTTTCGCGTGTTTTATTGCCTGCAACTTGTGTACCATGAAGTAGAACCTGTGCTTCCAGATTCTTGGTTCTTTTTGTTCTCGCCATCTTTGTACTCAATATTCAACAAATCATTAGCTCAGAATAGCTCATTTCAGCAACTAAACTTAAAAAAATATGCAAAGCAGTTTAGTAAAATATGTGAAAGTAGATACCAAATAAAAAAGAACGACACCCAGCTCACCTCGGGTCTTAAATTATTTGTTAGACGTAAAACTATAAGCATCCTAAGCCTAAGGCATAATTCTTGGTCTAGGGCCTGAAAATACCAATTACAAGGTTGTTTACGTAGGTCTACCAAGGAAAAACATTGCTATATTCGATTGACCTAGCCTAAGGCAATATTTAAGCTATCATCAATGTTTTCTTGTAAGTGTATTCGAACACACATTCTAAGCCAATCAAAGTATAAATTGTCGGCTGCCCAGCTGTCCTTACTGTTTTTCAAGTGATTTAAAATTTGGATTTTAGGCCTTTGTGTCCTATGTTACTGGTGTTGCCAATTCTTGTTCTTTGGTGTTTCCTCTCTAAGCATTCTTGTTTTTGTCAGTTAGAGGTTGCTGTTATTTTTTTGGTGCATTTATGTGCTTATCGATTGTTTCTTACTCTGCTCTTCCTTCTTTACTAGTCGTCTTTGTGTCCCCAGCAGAATCCTTTTCATTTGTTGGTGTCATTATGAAATATTTGAAAGATTATGAAATGTTTAACGAATGTATCAAGCAAACTCATTTTGAATGGTTCTGTTTATTCTGAGGCCCTTTAGTAGTCAAAATGTATTCAGGAATCTAGATCTGCAAAGCTGAGCTTAAAAAAAGATAGTTTGGTAGTCGAGATATGGCTGCTAGTAAGTTGTTTCAACTTTCGCTTAAAATTCTGACTCTCTTCTCTGTCATTTGCTGTCATCCACTTACATTGGCCTTTGGAAATCTTCTTTTGTTCTAATTTTCAGTTGTTAATTAATACAGTTGATCACTGTTCCATAATACTGGTATGCCAATCTTTGGGCATATCTCGCCTAGCAAGCAGCTTCGTAAAATTGTGCTTTCATATTTGGATTCCTGAAGACATTTTGCCTGCTGGGAGGTCCCAGAATAAAAAATTGGGTTTGTATCCTTTATCTACCATGCAGTTTATATCTGTATTTGGAAGTGCCATTTTTGTATCATAGGAAGTTAGAAAAAATTAATGCAATGTAGATAAAGCATAAGAACTTTGAGAAATCCTTTCAAAGATGAGTTTTTTGTTCAAACTTATCAACAATTTGGGAAAGTCATGATCAGCTGTCCTATTTTCCACCCTATGCCTTTTGCGGCATGTTTCAGAAAACAGATACTATACTGAAAAGAATACATTTCTGTTAAAGTAGGCATTCCCGAAAGCTTGGTTTATATGCATACATCAGTGTCTTTTTGTTCTCAAACTTTGTATTGATTGTGGCTTGTGGCAGTGTAACACGCAAGAAATAATATTTGTAAGTGACGTCTTTTGTGGGTGATATAAAAGGAGAAAACTAACTGTCTTCTCTGTGCTTAGAGAGAAGTTTCCAAGTTTTATGCATAAGGTGTGAAGAGTGGCTACTAGAATAGGTTGCTGTGGTAACCTATTCCCCCTTCGTCCCTTTCCATGTCGATTTTTGTTGCTCATATTTTATATACAGTCGACGCTCGATTTAACAGACTCCAAGGGACCAGGCTCAGCCGTCTGTTAAATCGGGGGTCCATTAAATCGTGCGTCTACTGTACCGTCTTTTTTTCTAATAAGCCCCCACCCCCTTGATTAAAAATCGTGTTCTTTGCATCCTTTTTTGGACCTAATTTTTCCAGATGGCTCTCAGGGCTGATATTAACAATTAATTTTTAGAGTTACCTTTACCTTGAGCCTTTACCTTTTACTGTTACCTTTATCTTAACCTTTATCAGTAACGGTATTAACAATTAACTTTTAATTTTACTCATAGTTTTATTAAATATTTAGTTTAACAAAGTCCGAAAAAATTTACATACATTTTTACCTTGATACCACCTATAGTAAATTTTCATGATACGCCTTGTGGTTTTTACCATTAGCTTTATCTTTACTTTTAGGTAAATAGTTAATGCCGGTAAGGATAAAAGGTAAAGGTAAAGGTAATAGTAAATAGTTAATGTTGCTAAAGGTAATGGTAACGGTGAAAGGTAAAGCTAAATAATAAGTAGAGACCGGATTCGTATGCCAAAAAGTTCGATACACAGTCGGGTCTGACTATTTTTTACCTAATTTTTTGACATCTTTTGCCCATTTTGATGTTGATCTCTCTCAGGCAAAAAATCGTAGGGATTCTGAATTTGCCGGTCGTTTTTAGACAGCTCAACAATTTCACCTTTAAAAAATCCAACTTTCGATCTTACGGACTAAATCGAGAGTTAAAATCGTGGTTTAAATCGAGAATTAGATTTTTTAAAGGTGAAATTGTTGAGTTGTGTAAAAACAACGGGCAAATTCAGAATCCCTACAATTTTTTGCCTTAGAGAGATCAACATCAAAATGGGCAAAAGATGTCAAAAATTGAGGCAAAAAAGTGCTCAGATCCAGCTGTGAATCAAACTTTTTGGCATACGAATCCGGTCTCTAATAATAAGCTAAAATTTGTTTTGTAAATTGCCTGAGAATCATCTGCAAAAAGTGGACAACGCCAAGGAGACGATTTTGAATCAGCGGCATTTATTAAAGAAAATGCGGTATTCACATTATTTTGTGTTTAGTCAAGTCGGAGGACTATACCAATCTTTTGTTTTTGCAAATTTTCACGGATAAATGGATGTCAGAAAAGTCAAAGAGGGCAGTTTGCAACGATTCAAAACCTCTTTTTTGTCTAGCAAGTGGAAGGATTGGCAAGTTTTACTGTTTCTGCAGTAACACAGATGGCTAACCTAATTAACGTTTAGTTATGCCATCCTCTTCTCCGATTCAGCCTTATGCATATATAATGAAAAGGTATGTTTATCCATTTTCTACTCAGAAATAGTCTAGTAATTTTTCAGGGAGACTCTCGACCGGCGGAAACTATTCTAATCAAAAATGTTGCTCCGTATATTTGCGTTGGTCCGATGACAGATCGAATGCCAGTCAGGAGGCCTTCATTGCCACAGGGAGTCTCTATCAACCGACTGGTTGGAATTGGAATGGTAATACTCATATCTTTCTATTCAATTATTTAAAGAGGATTTATGTTAGGATTCTAAAGGAGAAAAAATTCATTGGTTGTTATTTCCATCAGAAAATGATTTGGAGTAAGTCTGTTTAACTATACCCAAATATCTTAATTCTTTCCTTTAAGAAATTGGTTCAATGAAATAATGATGATTCTGCCTAAGCCAGCCAATCCTCCACCAGGTGCAACTCAACAATCGCCATATCCTAATGTTGCGCCAAGTGGAGTGTCTAACAAAACCTATGGTTTGTTTGTATAGTATATTTTAAATTTTTTTGCTCAAATCTCCAGCTTTTTTCAGTCCCACCAGCTCGGTATCCAGATGCCCCTCCTCCAGTAGGTGGCTATACCCCTGCCTACAATCAGCCGACGCCTATTGTGAATTCTGCTGGATATGGGGTATCACAGAGCTATGCTACCCCTGGAAATGCTCCGCCCGCCTATGCTTACAGTTGAATTAATTATTTTTTCTACTGTCTTCACTTACAGTTGATTTTAGACCCTCCTCCACAAACAGTGATAATCGACAGAGGTGGTGGCTACAATGATAGAGGTGGTGGATATTCGACTGGTATTGGGTCAGGAGCTCTTGGTTTGTAACTTTTGTGCTGTCAATGATTTGAAGAGTTAGCAATGCTAGAAGGCTTTAGGTGCTGGCTTAGGCTTCGGTGGTGGACTTCTGGCGGGATCTCTACTATCTCATGGCATTGGCAGTTTCTTCACACCAAGTTATGGCCAGGGATTTGGAGGTGGATATGGTGGTGCCTTTATGGGTGGTGGATATCCTGGAGGTGGTTTCGGTGGTGGTTACCAGGTTGATAAGAATCTTGTAAATAAAAAATTCTACTTTCACATCAGCAGGAGTTTCCCCACAAAAAAGTTTCGTGCATACTTGACACTCGACTTTTGAGAATTACTTCAAATTTTGAAATTTTTTGTACCACTTAAAAAACACATTTACCAATAATTCTAGCCCTTGTCTAGGTAATTTTTTTAAATTGGGTGCACGATCAGCTCGCCAAACTTTTTGAAACTGATTTTGTCTTGAATGTAATCTTTATAATTCTGAGTGTTCATTTATGCACCAAACGCGGCGGTGCTTGATGGTTTATACCGAATGTGTTGACTTGGTTCAAAATCTTTCAAAAATATAATAGACTTCAAAATATCTTTCAAGAAATTTCAAGATAGTTTCGAAAAAATAATACAGCCTAAAAATTTTAGGACAACGATAACACCTACATCACTAACAACTACTACAACAGTGACGACAATAACCATCAAAGTGACTCAGTGACCTCTCCCCAACCAAATGCAATCGAGCATGACCAGTCGGATGTGTACAACGATACAGCTGGGTATGAGGATGCAGGAGGTTTTCATGATGGAGGTGGCTTTGACAGTGGTGGCTTTGATGGAGGCTTTGACGGAGGGTTCGATGGAGCAGGTGGTGACTGGTAACCAGACTCGATATTCTAAACAAATTGTGGTAATAGACTCCAATGCCATATATACCCACACTATATGCTTGTCCAATTGCTTAAATCTCGGTGTACAGTTGTATTACCAGTGTTATTATTTATTTTGCCACTAAATTTTGCAGAAAACAAGATTTTGAGATATATTTTTTAATACTTACCACATTTTTTAGAAAACTGAAGCTGTAATCCTAAAAATACCCAAAGATTGACTTAAAGTCACAACTTTGAAGTGTTTTCACTCTAATTCTTTGCAACATCCCAAGGAAACCGTCTCGCTTTTCTAAACTCTGATTAAAAAAAAACTTTTTTAGCACTTTTGCAGCCTAAGCTATGTTGAAGTAAAACTTTTGCTAAAAATATTGTGTGTCGTCTTAAAGCTGTATGTGAAATCTCCCGTCAACATATGTATTGCTCCGTAAAACTTTATTATTTTAGTTGTTTTCTGATAAAATTTTCGAAGCTTACCGTATTTACTCTAATAAGCGGGCACCTTTAAATTCAAAAAAACATGTTTTGTGGCATTCTGTTTTTGACCTATATTCTGCTAGTGTCTTCTGGACATGTTATGTACCAAAATGTAGCTTATAATCTAGGCTACATTTTTGTATATAACATGATCAGAATACCCTAGCAGAACATATGTCAAAGACACAATGCCACAAACACTTTTTTTTTTGAATTTAAAGATGCCCGCTTATTAGAGTAAATGCGATATTTACAGTCGTGGCCTTGGATTACTTATTTCCAATAAGGTATCAAATGGCTGGAAAAAGTTGGTGCAAAAAGATATTTGAAAAGAAACATCCCTTACTTCATTCAAAGCCCCTTTTCTACAATTTTTCTCATCATCATCGAGTCAGCTAATACTTCATTGGAAAGAAAAGACCCAAAGCTAAATGTTCAAAAAAAAAAAGAAAGAAAAAATCATTAAAAAAGTCGCTGAAAATTTAAAAAAGTTGACGGTAGAATTACATATTTTGACCACAAAACATAACTAAGATTTCAATTTCGGCCATTGTCTTATTTTCTGTTTTTTTCTTGTTGTTCCTAGTCTATTTTATGTAATGTACATGTTTTATGAAATTGCTTTAATGAAACATTTATTGGCAAACATTAAATTTGTCGTTCACAAAAAGAGATCAAGCATTAAAGTGATTTGAGATGGACATTTAAGGATGGACACTTGGCAACATTTGTAATTTCGTTGTAATAAGCATTTCATATTTATTCTTAGGCTAAATTTGAATTCATCAGGTCTTTTCACTCTACTCAGAAACGATAAAAAATAAAGTTATCAAAAAGTTGCAGGTTTTTACACGAAAGCACAAAAAAATATACCGCCAAGTCTCCTTTTCTCCATGTATAAAAAACAATGAAAATGATCAGAGATGAGCATTTCTAAGGCGTTTTGGTGGAGCATGTGCTGCAACAGAATTTGCCATATCTGATATTGGAGCAGAGTCCAGTCCTAATGATCATAGTACAAATGGCTGCCGACCCTTTGTCTGTGCACTCAACAAATATAGGCAGTTCTAGAAAGAATTAAACAGTAAAGTCTACTGAGTAACCTATAATTTTGCGGGGTGTTACCTCCAAGTACGACCCCCCTCTCTTAAACAACACCCAGAGCCTGTTTTACATACCCCAAACAACCAAAAGATTCACTCAATTTGCGAATTCAAACCAACCTTCCACAACCACTGTATAAACTTTGGAGATCGTGCCCCATTGGCCGACAGCACAGCTGTAGTCTCCATTATCTTTCTTGGTAGCATTGGGAATGGTCAAGATCTGATGGTTGTTGAGAAACTAAACCCATAATTTACAGTCAAACAATTCATAGTCAGTCTACTAAAACCTTGAATTGCTTGGAATATGGGTCAATCTGCAATTTGTTCAAGTGCCAAGTGTAACTGCTACTAGTACCATTGTCTTCCATATAGCTTCCACCAACACATCTCAGTTGAATTGTGGATCCAGCAGTGAATGGACCTGGTTGGGTGGACTCTATGTGGGCTCTATGATAGTTCTGCTCAGTAGATGGACGGTGTTGGCTGCTGCCACTGGCGATTGGCTGGATGTTGCGAACAAATGATTTGCTAAATTCAAAAATATATTTTAGGTTTTCAGAAAGTATTGTCACTTTTCAAAACAATAGTAGGGACCAAGTTATTTTGTCAAAAAAGCAAAAAATGACAGCACTTTCCTAGTGATCTAATATTTTTTTTTTGTAAATTTGAGTAAATTGCAGTTTAACCATGTGTTCATGCACTCCAAAACAGTCACAAAGCGATTGGCGTTGCCCTCACAACCCCCGTAGTTGAAGGGTTTGCAATGACCGGCTGAGATGTCGAAGAAGAAACGCTTTTCCAATCCTTCACATGGTCCAGCCTCAAAAGGCTGAGAACAAAGTTCTGAATTTGGTCAGGAAGCAATTTAGATATGTTTATAAAAACATGTTTTCTACCTTCTGGAGGTGTTTTTTGTTGTTGAAGCTTGTGGAATGGCATCGGCTGGCACTGTCTCTGACAGAGGTCTTTGCTGTTGAAGCGGTTGGCATTTCCTCTACAGCCTCCATATGTGAATTTTCTGGAAGTGGAGGAGACTATAATCAGTTAATTGACGTATAAAAAGATTTTAATAAGCATGCATGAAAATAGCTGATGGTTGGAGTTGGACGTATTTTTAAACAAAAGTACCCATTTTTGAAAGGATTTTTCAATTCTGAAGCACTACTAGGTAAAATGTCCTCAGGAATCTGAAAGCAGAATTTTAAAAATAGCTTAATTTACCGAGATATACTTGCGGCTGCACACCATAATGTACGCGAAAATTTGTTATGAAGTACATATGAATGTACTAATTTACAGCACTGATTTTTGAAAGAATTTTTTCATTTTGAGGCGCTACCGTAGGTAAAAAGACCGCAGGAATTCAAATCTGGATACAGAATTTCAAGAAAAGGCTCGGTTGATGAGATATGATCATGACCAGCCGCAAATTTAGTTTTATCTTTTTTTTTTCCTAGTTTTGGTCATAACTCAGCAACCAAGCCTCTTTTTGATGTTCTCTTTTCATATTTGGATTCCTGAGGTCTTTTTGCCTACTGTAGTGCTTCAGAATGAAAAAATTCTTTCAAAAATCAGTGCTGTAAATTAATACATTCATATGTACTTCGTAACAAATTTTCGCGTAAATTATGGTGTGCAGCCATACTTGCAAGTAAGGTGGTCTCTGTCTCAAAATGTCGGTATGCCAATCTTTGGGCATATCTCGCCTAGCAAGCAGCTTCTTAAAATTGTGCTTTCATATTCGGATTCCTGAAGACATTTTGCCTGCTGGGAGGTCCCAGAATAAAATATCTTTCAAAAATGGCTATTTTTGTTACAACATATAATTTTTTGCTGAAAATAGTTTAACAAACCATGTTTTTACAGTGGGACTTGTACCTTTCTATGATAGTTAAAAGCATTTATGAATTCCAACCTTGCAAATTGCACTTTTTTTAATAAGTTTTTGTGATTCAAATAATTTAGACCACCTGCACTCTTGGGCAGCTGCATCAAAATACCACTGAGTTAGCTGATCAAAACAAGGTCCACTGTCGCGGTGCAGCTCACACGGAGAATATCCTATAATATTACTATCAGCTTATGACTAAGAAAAGTTTGTAAAGCAAACACCTTGGTTGATATCATCAGTAACTTCTCTTCCACAGAGATCCTCACATTCGCTCTTGCTGGAAAATCGATTGCCATTGCCGAAACATCCCGACCACATGAAAGTGTGGCACTTGCCAAGGCGACGATCGTAGTACCACTTCATGATCAGCGAGCTAGATGCAGAAGGCAGAGTGGTACAAGAGCCAGAGTCATAAGCCAGTTGGCACACTTTTTGCTGGCGGTATTCTCCACAGGCCCTTTCGCAAGCCTCACTGAAATGGGCGGGCTATGAACATAGCAAAGAAAGGTACTTATGCACCCTAGGCCCCCATGCCAGATCATGTCTATTTTGCTCATCTGTATATATACTGTAATACAAAAAATAGCATGGGGCCCAGGCTGCATAAGTACCATTATTTCATGCAATCACATATATTCATTGTATTTGCCAATATACTGTATGTGATCATTTTTGTACGTGCAATTTCGCATCTAACCTGTCCTCCGTGTCTCCTATCTCACGATAATATTGTTCCCCACCACCATTATCAAAATCCACATATTATACATACTGTGTATTTGGTCTATATTTACTGTGAGGGCTGCCTTACAATGATTGGAAAACGAAATCTCAACGACCAAAACACTGGCAAATTGACTCAACTTTGTTTTTATTATAACAACTGAAAGAATAGCTCACACAGAAGTGAAGTGGTTGGCATTGCTGTCGCAGCCACTGTACAGGAAAGAGGTGCATTGAAAAACTTCTGAGTCATATCGCCATCTCAATTGGTTTCCATAGCAGGAGCCACGCTCTTCAGGCAGTGAGCAGAGCTCTAAAGCACAAGTTCATTTCCAAAGCACAATAGACTCATACAAAAGGTTACCTGGCAAGGAATAAATATTTTGTGGAAACATTGTGACCATGCCATCATCTTCGCCCTCATCTCCATCCAAAAGGACCCCATTTTGGTTGTAGGAAAAGGAAAGGATTGGCTGGTTGACTCCAAATGTGAGGTTCTGAAATTTTTTTTACTACTTTTGAGATTTTGAGACCGAGAAAAATACTTGAGGCTCAGCTATCATTTCATTTGTGTTGAAAAAAGCAGTATTTTGTTGCTGCGAGGGTTGTTTTACATCATTTTCACTCATTTCTTCCACATAATAGCTGACTGGAATGTGCTGAGAATTCACATCTGATGCAACGGGATATTCTAATGTGAGAGCCTGAAGAAGTGTTGTAGCGCAGCCAGCGCAGGTTAGCCGTGAACCACTAAACCTAGGTGAGCAAGGTATAAGTTGATTCTCAGCTAACCTACGCTGGCCAACCCTAAGCCTAAGGCTCAGTTGTATGCTTAAGAGTAGTACGTGCGGTCTAAAAATATTTCCCAGTACAACTTTCCAAAAACCAAATTTCTGCGACGATAACGTGTGGAAAATAGTTTTTTTTTTTATATCGTTTTTAGTGTATTAGAAATACTTAGAAGGGTCTAAAACAACAGGGAGGGGGGATCAAGGTTAAAAAAACTATCTTTTTCTCATGTAAGGCTAAAATTTTTAAAAACCCGAGCTCTTACTTGACATTGCAATTTTAAATTTCTACAAAAACCTATATTGGCGAAAAAAATATTGTGAAATTTTTTTGAAAGTTTTAACTATCGACTAGTCGATTCCACCGTTGCCTAACATTGAAGATCGGTCAAGATAGCCGACTTTCATCAATCTACAACTTTTTTATAAGAGTGCGGAAAACATATAGCTAATGATTTAGATTAGTTAACTTATTTGTATCTAAATGACTTGGACCAAACTTTATACTCATAAAAAGCACTAAAAATGCCTTTCGATTTTATTGGCGTTTTCAGAATAAAGTAGTAACAAAATGTGGATAATAAACCGATCCTTATTGTAAAATAAACTGCTAAATCGTGTTCAGTGCACTAAATTTACCTTAAATGACTTCCTTTTACAGTCATCAAAAGAGCACTAGATAAAGGTAAAAATTTTACCCTGCTCGGGAACAGGGTAAAAAATCCATAATACCCCCTGTGGTTTTTAAATTCAGCTACCTTATTTTAAAGCTGAAAGTAAAGGTAAGGATAAAAGGTGAGGGTAAAACTTATTTCTAGAGCTGATGTTAAAAAGTAGAGGTAAAGGTAAGGGTTAAAAAGCTTATCTCTAGCACACCAGGGGTTGTTTTAGAAAAAGTGTTGTAAATGTTTGGTAAAGGTAAGACAAAATATTAATTTTTAATAATGAATTACCTGTTGACGAACCGGTCTGGAAAAAGTTTCGAGCTTAGTTGGTGGAAACTCGAAAGAATTGATCTGATTGCCGGTGAAAAACGGCTGGAAAACTGGTGATGGGCTGTTGATTGAGCCTAAAATTAGGAAAAAGTTCACACGAGAAGGTTAGCTAGAAGAAAAGTGCACACAAAAATGTTAGTATGTTGTTGGGCTAATGTTGTTAAAATAACAAGCAGGTACTTGAAAATAGAAACTTACGAGGTACCGTATTCCGCCCCCCCCCTAAATTTAAAAATGTGTTTGTAGGATTGTGTTTTTGATCTGTATTCTGTTAGATGTTCCTAGGCAAGTTACATACCAAAACTTAGCTTAGGTTCTTTGCTACATAGTGGTATATAAGGTGCCTAAGAGTCACCAACAAGATGAATATAAGACGCACAATATTAGAAATACATTTTTTGGATTTAAGGAGCTGCTATTAAAGGGAATACGGTATATAAATGTAAAATGCAAGTTAGAGATGGTTTTTGAATTTTTTAAACTATTGTTTAGAGATATTCTATACTCCGAGGCACTCTGGCAGGCAAAATGCTATCAGGAATGCGGTTTTCAAATAGCATGTCAAGAAGTGGCTTGTTTGCTGAGATATGCCGAGATATACCAAAGTCAGCTGCAAACTCAGTTTTTGGCCTGCTCTCGCTTAGTATTAATTATATCTCAGTGAGTAAGCAGATTTTTGAAGTTCTTTTTTCTAAAATAGAGGACTGAGACTAAAGTTTTCAAAAGCCATCTTTAAAATTCCATTCTACCCAAATAAGCGCACAATCCAAAGAAAAGTTCACTGGAGAAGTTAAAGGAAAATTAAAAGCAAAGGAAATTAGGATAGTAAAAGGAAATTAGGATAATAACCACTCAAATATTAGAAAATGAAACAGGTATAAAATACAGCGCACTCCCAATTCCAAAGAAACACACAGCAAATAAGAAAAAAAACTTTAGAATCACACAATGGCAAACCTTGTTGTTGCTTACAAAACTTTTTTATGACCAAATTGACAGTGCCTCGAGGAAATAATTCCTTTTTTTCAAATTTTATTGATGAAAAATAAGCCATCGCAAAACAACAATTGAATTAGAAACCGACTACGCAGGAATACTTGAAGGGAGGTGTCAACAACAACAAAAAACACTTGGACCTTACTTTTACCAACTTGGGCAGTGACTTTTCAGCAGAAATAGCAGAGATTACACATCAAAAGGTGAGATTGCAGCATTATTGCTGATGAAAACAGAAAAATAAACTTTTGAAGTATCCATTTGGAGTAGAACGGCTAAAAAGACAAAAACGGCCACAAAATCTGCTATATATGACAAGAGAAAGAGCAGGGTAATAAAACCTGCTTTAAAATACTGAATGAATGATTAAAATATGTGGGTGGGTAGAATACGTGCTGGGTGAAGAAGACAAAACAAGTGACTAACTGGATGGCGTCAAACACTTGGTCTCGCAGTCTTGAATGTTCCGGAAGTTGTTGTTGTTGCCGAGACATCCACTGTACTCAAACTTGATGCACTGTTTGGTGGACTGATCGAAGTAGTAGCGCTCATTTTTCCCTGCACAAGGCCCAATCACTTTGGGAAGGAAGCAAGTGTCTGAAAATGTTCGAAACTTTTCCCTTTTTCTTTAAATATAGAGAATTTGAGATTTAATCAAGCGTTTTGGCAGTTTAGAGGTAAAGCTAGGGGAGTGCCCACCTGACCAAACTTTTATAGTTTTCTCTTACAAATTTTTACAAGAATTCTGTATTAAGTAAATTGATTCTGCTCTATCCTAGTGGGTAAAAACTCCTGATAAATTCGAATCTGAAAAAAAAAAAATTCAAAAAGTAACTTGGTAATTGAGATATGACCAAAGTTAGAAGGTCATCAACAAAAATGGCAGTGTCCCAAGCTTATGCCATATCTCAGCAACCAGGCCACTTTTTGAAATTCTGATTTTAAATTCGGATTCCTCAAGCCTTTTTGCTACCGGGAGGTGTCAAAAAATTAGGACTTTTATTAAACATTTTAAGAAAACAGTGCGAAAAGTATGGCCAGCTAACCGGCATAGGAAATTTCAAAAACTTGGCGTTATGATAAAGCGTTTACTTGAACGCCTACGCCTATGGACTGGCCATACACGATAAAGCTGTGGGGTGTTCTGGTGGGAAACTAACAAGTTTGAACTTCACCCAAACAATTCACCATTTTTTATTAAATGTTCATTGTACGAAACTGACCGATATAGTCTCCACACTTGTCTTTGCACTCTTGTTCAGTCTCGAAGCGGTTTCCATTTCCATCGCAGCCACCTTAATAAAGTCATTTAGATTCATAAAAACGACGACAACAATGATTCAACAAAATACCATAGTGGAAGCGATTGCACGTTCCATCTCCTTTGTTGTAGTACCACTTGGTGACAAAACGAGTGCAGGAGCCAGTTTCTTTCTGAGCCTCGCAAACAGAGCCCATTCCAAGAGCATTTACCACTAAATTGTTTATGTTTAATTGAGATTTTGAGGTGTTTAGATATAAACTACTACCAGCATCCTTAGCACTCTGGACCTTGTCGAGCACTGTACCCACCACTCCCTGTTGTTGATCCGGCTGTGGTTGTGGACCGAATGAAGAGATGGATCCGGGACGTTGAGGAGTGCCTCGCAAGCACAAAGACTCGCACAGATCCTTGCTGTGGAATCTATTGGCATTTCCACCACAACCGGAATATTGGAAGTTCTCGCAGCTGCCGGTAGCCACCTAAAATTGAAAAAAGTTTGGACTAAAATCCTCGCTTTTGCAACAACAAAAGTTTACTTCATAGTACCATTTCTCAAAATGACCTTCACATCGACCAACATCCAAGCGCAGATTGCAGATGTCTCTCGATTTGGCTGGAAAAAGGTGTTTAGTTTATTAATATGTAGGAAAATAGCTATAAAAGCAAGCAATAAATTAAAAGAAAAGTTAGCATTACTAGAAATTTGTTAAAAAATAGAAATTAAGAAAAAATAGAAGAGAAAATAGTTTTGAAATGATATTGCAAATATAGCTAACTCTGAATTGGTATAAATGCCAATCATCGTACTTCTTCTAATAGTAACCCCCTAAATTGTACCATTGTCTTTTTGATACCCGTTTTCTTGTGGGGGTGACCAGTTCACCACACTTTTAAAACTGTTTTTTTTTAATGTTTAAAGGGGACTGTCCTTTCTGTCCTTTCAAATTCGAATTCCTCAGGAGTTTTTACCCACTGGGAAACCGCAGAATAAAAAGATTTTATAAAACAGAAAATTTCTACTAAAATTTTTAAGAAAGTTTTTCAGAAACCATCACAAATTGTATACTTTTTTTAAGAAAAAGATTTAAAAAAAGTAGCAAACTGGCGATAAGGATTTTAGATAAATTTTAATATAGAACATGCCCGTGAGCCACCAACAAATGTGTGTCAAAAACACACTGCAACAAACACCTTTTTAAATTTAGGGGCTGCTATTAGAGGGAATACGGTAGCTTGGCAATGACTACAGCGCTTTCTTTTTTTTTATTTTTTTAGCTCTATAGCTAGTTCTTTGATACTAATTCAGAGAGAAGGTCAGTGTTTTTAGAGATCAATTCCTTTAGTCGCTCTATGAAATTATTGAGAAAAATGCGAGCGAAAAGTTAAACATTTAATTGCAACTTTTAACTTCCACTTGTTTTATCCTGGACGTTTTTGCAGTTCCTCTCAAAAGACCTCTTCCTTCGAACCATGTCAAAAAAGTAGCGTAGAGTCGAAAACTTATTATGAAAAAAGGTTTTAAAGACATTGCCTGACTAATTGTGAGTTGCCAGTATGAAAACATAGTTCTCAATTGAATTTTCCTATTTCAACTTTTAGTATTTTTGAATTATAAATTGAAATAAATTGACGGCCCCTAGGAGAACCTGCGAAGAAAAGTTTTCTGTTTTATAAACAAAAGTGAATTAGTTGTAAAATCAAGCAATTGAAAAAATGGAAAGCACACGACAGTCGGAAGCGACAGGCACAGCAGCATCACTCTCACTTACGACGTTCCACTTTCCTCCTGTTAACTGGCTGCTGGACTGCGGAAGGAGGTGCTGTTCTCACTGGTTCTGCAGTCCTTACTGACGGTTCTGCGGTAGGCGGAGCTGTGGGTTGCTGCATCGCTTTACGCACTATACACACCAAATTTCAATTTTTTTATTTTGTTATTTTTTAGAAATCACTATTAGAATCTGATGTTATCAGGCAAACAAATTTACCCGAGTAGTCAGGCTTCAAATGCCCACACTTCTGCTGGCACTCAGCAAGTGATCCATATCTGTTCGAATTTCCACCGCATCCAGAGTAAATAAAAGAGTAGCAGCGACCGGAGAAAGCATCAAAATACCACAAGTCCACGTAGTCTTTGCAAGTGCCACTATCCACGCTTTGGCGACAAGAGTCGCCCCATTGGTCAGACAAACCATAGGGGATCTGAGCAGCTGAAGTTTGGGGAGGCACACGTCCCGGAGTTGGTGGATAGGCTGGAGACAGTGCTGTAGCAAACAATGATGTTTTAGATTATTACACTCTTTAACATCAATCAATTAATTTATTGGTTAGGCTGTTAGAAAGACTCATCAAAACAAGGTTACACGGTCAACATATCAAAAATTAAACATTTCACGCCTCGCCATCAGAATTCTGCTTAGATTGTATAAATGGTGTAGTGAATTTTAGTCTGTTTCTGGAGCTCACAGGTTCCACACACAATACGTACATCCCATGCTTTTAGCTTTAGCAAGTCTATTGGAAGTCAGCACCAATTTTGCGATAAAAAAATCCCCAAGCTATGCTTTTTGGCTGTCATTTTAATTTTTTTTTACAGAAAGTAAGTCCTAAGCAGAAGACTTGCGGTGTAAATGGTGTTAAAGCCAACCTCCTTCCCTAACTCGAACATCTTGAGGAGATGGATATTGAGAAGCAGGGTAGACTGAAGATGGATATTGATTTCTGTCCACTTCAGGCTGTCTCTGGGACTGCTGTGGCTGGTTTTGTTGTTGCTGAACCTGTTGAGGCTGTTGCTGTGGCGGTTGAGCAGGAAACCTAGGAGTTGGTTGTTGAGCTTGTGGTTGCTGTTGTTGTTGCGGCCACTGAGGAACTGACTGTTGGTAGGTAGGAGGACGGTAGGGAGAGCTGGCCTGTTGATTGCTGACTGGTGGCTGCGCTGCCAACATAGATTCTGGCCCCACGCTAGAGCAGTGGTTCTATAATTATTTCAGTACATTAACTATCGTAGACCACCAATCTTTTCTAACCTGACATTCCTCCCAAGAAGCAAAGTTGTTGGAGTTGCCCAAACATCCTCTCCACCAGAAGGCAGCACACTGTTTGGTGGTATAGTCGTACCAGTATCGAGCCACCTAAATTAGGGATTTAGTAGTTGATGAGAAATACTAAGCAGACCAACCAATTGACTGCACCGCTGAGGTCCTTCCACTTTGGGCAAATAGCAACGTCCTAAGCACAAGGTTAACTGTTGTTCAAAGCTTAACTAAAGCAAAGGAACTCACCTAGTTCTGGAGGTTCTACACAGATCTGTTCACAGAGCTCTTTACTGACAAAGTTGTTGTCATTTCCACCACATCCACCAAACCAAAACTGAGAGCATCGACCCTCAGCAGTATCGTAAAACCAGACAAGCTTGTAGCCGGGATGGCACACCTGACCTTGGTCTTGCGGCAGGTTGCACGACACTAAAAGAAAAAATATTACTACAGTTAAGCCTCTGGTGCTGATTAGAGACAGGTCGGTACTACTGTATTACAAGCTATTGTTGTATACAGATATTGACACTGTGTTATCAACTTGGATTCTTGAAAGCCGTAGAAGGAGCTCCGAATATCAAATACGAAATCAGATGAAGGAGAACTCAAGGTGTTTCGTCATTAACAAAATAAGTGAGTATTTTTTACACCCTCCTAAACAAAAAAGGGGCTTTCATCATAAAGAAGGCGTTCATTTTTCGACCTTCCTCTGGATGAAGCATAGGAGAGAAGTGCTGATTAGAAAAAAAAACGATATCAGAGAAAAACAATTTACTGACCAATCTTGGTTGGAGCAACAGTTCCACCGATGATGTGTGGAGGTGGAGTGGTTACTGGGCATCCTTCGTAAGCTGGCCCCAAAGCTTTGCTGCTTCCATCAGGGCAACAACCGTACCTGAAATAAATAAAAACACAGGTAAGAAAATTTTTTTTTATGATTTGACTAAGCTTGACAGAGTGGTATATAAAAAGCCACCATTATACTCGACGTTTTAAATATTTCTATCATCATTTCTATTACTTTACGTGCAATTTATCAAAATATGGCTGAGACTATGAGTTACAGTTTGAGTGAGAATTTGCACGTGGAATAACAAAGAGTCTTTCTCAAAAATTGAGTAAAAAATCGAATTCAAAGCCTAAAAGTAGCCTACTTGGCATATCGGCAATCATCACATCCCTCGTTGCGAGGTCCAAGAGCAGTAGTCTCTCCATCCGCACAGCATCCCCATCGAGTGTATTGACACGGACAGCCTGCAAAAATGTTATTTCAAATTTCAACATGTTAAAGAAAAGACACCTTCTTTGTTGGCTCCTCGAGCAGCAGTCTTTCCGTCAGGGCAACACTAAAGACAATTATTTCAATTGCAAAAGGTACAAAAACAAGAAAACAAACTCCAAATTGGCTTTGAGCGCAAGTCTCAGGACATCCATAGTAACCGGCACCTTTGGCAGAAGATTTTCCATCTGGACAACACCCAAATTGTGCAAATTCACAACCACATCCCTCATTGTTGACGCCCTTGGACTGAGTGACTCCGTCAGGGCAGCAACCGAACTTGGTCAACAGACAACTGGCTCCACATCCGGTCAAATTTTTGCTCAATGCGGCAGTCTCGCCATCAGGGCAACAGCCATAGTTGGATATTTCGCAGGGGAAGGAAGAGCGTTCGCAACCTGTAAATTAGCTTTTTGGCGATGAAAAACTGCGAGAACAGTGAAACCAAAACTAACCAGCATAATGAGTTCCAAAGGCAATAGTTTTACGGTCTTTGCAACAGCCGTACAAAGAAGCAGCACAACTCGGCTCACCACATCCTTCGTAGTTAGGTCCACGAGAGAGGGTAACTCCATCCAAACAGCAGCCATACTTGGTCTCGTTGCAGGCTCCTAAAATTATCTTGAAAGTAAACCAGTGCTTTACCATGACTAATTTCTATTTGGATATTTATTTATGGTATCTGAAATATGATGCCTGGGGGGAGGAAAATATACTTCCGCGACAACATAATCCTTTAATGTCCACTGCGATTCACTGATCACCCATTTTGCATAACTAAACATCATTCAACAGATAGGACATGATTTCGTCTCAGCCGCTTTTACGGCACGCCATGATTTCGTAATTACTCCACAACGGTTCTTTTGTTCAATGTTTTGTTAGTTTTTGGAGTCTTTTCAAAAGTATTTAAAATAAATCAATCAGGTTCATGAATGCAAGCATAAAAGTGGTGCTTCAATATTTTATCACCAAAATTTGGTCTTTTCTAACAAGGTGGATCTTTATCTGTTGGATGTGGTTGTTCACCTGGTGTAATTTTCTCACATATTTTTAGGTTCTTCTTTTTCCCGTGCTAATTAAAGTATTTTAGATAACTTTTGTAGATACCGAACTATCATTTTAGAGATATTGCAGAATTGAGAAAGAGGAGAAGAGATCGTATTTCGTCGGTGGAAGAAGCGTAAAGCATTTATTGAATAAGCTGTTATTGGTGAGATTTATTGTCTGTTTTTCATGTTCTGTTGAATTATCTGCAAATACTTTTTTAATGAAAATGTGGCATGTCTGGTGTCAAACGAATTTGGAAAGCCTGCTGGATTCGATTACAAAAAAAACGACTCAAAAAGAAAAAAATGTAGTTATTACTAGTCATTACCATTTCAAATGCGGCAAATTTCTTGGATCACCCGGTATTTTTCGTTGTTCTCGTGTCTATTATGCAGTCATCCTTATAGTATCATTTTTGGTCGGCTTAACATTGCCATATACTTTCACTTTGCTCCTGTTTTTCAATGCATTATAAAAGACTTTTTTAGTTATGGGCAGGTTTAGGTGGCTATCCAGTGGCTCTTTAGGGATGTTTAAAACCATATTTAAGAGTGGTACACACGACATTTTAAAAAGTTCTATTTCGGCTGGCTTCTTTACTGTCCTTATCTACTTTCGTTTTTTGTAAAAAAAAAAGAAGTAACCTAAGGTGAATTGAGGACAGCCTTCATTGTTTTTGCCTTCCGCTGGAGTGTACCAATCAGGACAACATTTGAATTCAGTCTTCGAGCAATGCTTGGTCATATTGCTAACAGTTCCATTCTCATCATCTGAACCTCCCAGCAATTCTCGCAGCTCTGGAGCTATCGTGGCTGAGCATGGCACACTGACTTTTTCACCATTTTCCTCGTTGGTTACTTCACATTGGGCTTCGCTTAAGTTTACAAATAAAAACATTAAAATGTTTACAATTTTTTTACGAGGTAGGCTCCGCAGTGGTCTCCTCTCCGCTGCCTTCATCACCGCCTTCATATTCCAAACATCCCTTTCCATTGGGTCCAGTAGCTTCGGTAACGTTGTCAGCACAACAACCGAAGTCAGAAATGGAGCAATTTGAGCAGCCTTCGAAGAATTCACCAGTAGCAAAAGTAGAGTTGTCGGGACAACAACCAAATTTATTTTCTTGACAGGCTAAAATAAAAGAGTCATGATAAGATTGTTTTAAAAAATAGTCTATTCAAGTCAGACTTACTTGGGCATGGGTCTGTATTGCATTTTTGTTCATCAGCTGGCTGCTCAGACTCATCACACCATTCAGGCTTTGGCTTCTTATCGTAGTCGAGGCAGACCACTACTCTTGACTGTGTTCCACCGTTGCATCTACAATTTATTGTTATTTTTATAAAAAGGATAAACAATTTGCCTAGAAAGCTCACTTTTCTGAACACTCGTTCCAGGGCCCAGTAAAGTAGGTTCCTGTGCACTTCTCCTCATTGACACATTCCTCTTTTGCTGGAGGCTTCTTTTCCGGACACTGGCTTTCGTCTACGATCTAAAAGAAAAAAAAAACAAAGAACATTGTGACACTATTTATTTTAGCTTACCGAAATATCTCCCACTTCGTTGATTGCGCAATGAACTTTGCGAGTTTTGTGACCATGCCCACATTCAGTGCTGCATTTAGACCTAGAATACTCAACTTTTGTTTCCAAAGAGTTTCAAAGTGAGCAATCAAGTATCAACTAACCACTGGGAAGTGTGCCATTCGTAAATGCATGGCTATAAAGATTGAAAAATTAATTTCACGATGATACTACAAGTAGCGCAAAATTGACGGCCTTTGGGAAAATATTTTCACGTACATGTGTTTGTGTATCATCCTTTTTTTTCTACGTTGCTATTTCACGTTATATTTCAATTTTTTAGATGGCTTTCTCATATCAAGAAAAATTTCTCTTGATATAAAAGACTTTCGATTTAACGGACGGCGGAGCCCGCTCACTTAGAGCCCGGTCCCTTAAGAAAAAATTTTTACACCAAGTGTACATCCACTTGGTTTAATTGGTTGATGGAGAAACACCTAAACTTATGACGGTTCTTTGCAAGACAAAGCAAAACAGAGATAAGACATTCTAAATGTCATGGTCCACTGTCGTTTTACGGTTAAAAAGGAGGGGTGGGGGCAAAGCGTGCTAGTAAAAATATAGACCTAGGGTTGGTCAGCGCACGTTAGCCGTGAATCGCTAAACCTGGGTGAAACAGGATGTAATCATCAAATATAACCAGGTGTAATCTCCAAAGCATCGTCAATTTCGGGATGCTGAATGCAGAATTTATGGAGCACTACCGCTGCGTGAACCTAGAGACGAACATTATAGATAGATGAATTCCTACTATAAACTACTATATAACCATGTTACGTGACTTTGCTTGACTCGCGAGTCAAGTTAGGTGACTCGCGAAACTCTAGTGTAACTTTGACTCGCGAGTCATGTCACGCGGGAGTCCGAAGAAGGCTTATGAAAAAATATGTTTTTCAAAGCGTCGGCGATTTTGCCCAAACATGCATTTTAATAGTTCTTCTGCAAAAAACTTACAGCTTGGGTGGCGCATGCACGAGTATCAGGTGGAATTTGGGTCAAAGTGTCGTTCAAACATTTCTCAAGTGGATACAATCTTCCACTGTTGTCCTTGCAGGTCACATTTCTAGTTTCCTCCGTATCATTGCACTTTTCGCACTGTAAATTGGCATCGCAAATTAGTCTACAACAGCAGTGGGAAATATAAAAACAAACTAAGTCCCATTCAGTGGTGTGGAAGTTTAGTCCCTCACAGGGTCCCAAATTGCAGCTTCTTTCACTGTCGGCTTTTCCCGCCTCATTACACGCCTTAGCTGGCAACAGCTTTCCTTCTTCGCCGCCTTTTTGACTGCGACAAGTGACTGACCGGTATTGCTTGGCATCTCCACATTTCTCTGAGCAAGCACTCCATGGGCCACTCTGCCATTCGGGACATGAGAATCGGTTGCAGGTCTGCTTTACAGGCGGCCGATCCACTGCGGAACAATTAACGTCAGAAACAGTGATACGTCTTCCGTCAGCAAACAATTTATGGCAGTAAATCACTAGAAATAAATAAAGCAACTAAATAAATATTGTATAAAAATTCAAAAGTGCCTCGATATTGCCAGCCATTGTCGCCACATGTCTGAGAGCACTCTTCCCAATCACCAACGAACCATCTAAAAACAAAGAATAACAGAGCAATAAGCTGTTTTTTGGTGTGACCAAAGTTATCCGTAAAAATATTTTTAATCCCTTCTCTCTTATTTCAGTTTTATCACAAGAAGTAAGTCAGTTTTTAAAATTTAGCATACTAATTTGTGACGTTACTAAATTATACCTAGAGATAGAAAAGGGACGTGATCCCGTCGGGATCTCGATCCTGATCCAGAAAATCATCTTATCCGAAGTGAAAAAAGTACTCGTATTTATGTGGTTAATTCAATCTTTGTTTTCCGTGCTGGCAAAACTTGCACTTTGCTTTTACTCAGCTCTTGCTATAATCTTTTATAAATCTCTGACGTCGATCAGATGAATTTAAAGAAATTGTTTGCAGAGTATATGAAGACGTTTAGATGTTTCAGTAAATTTCGGTTTATAATTTAAATTGAATCCGAATTTTTGTTCGGGATCCCGATTCTTTTTTTGAAAAATCCCAATCCCGAAATCCCGCCCGAAGACCTATTTCTATCTCTAATCATACCTGCTCTCCAAAAAAAAATTAAGAAAATAGTAGTTGGGCGGAAACGTCTTCACAACCCAACACTTCTATTAATAATCAAAATATACATACTCCGCCTCACAATCGACCGTGTGGCACGGCTTTTCGAATTCCGGTTTGGTGGCATTGTTTTCATCGCATACTTCATCGGAGACTCGTTGATCAATCAATTTATCGATGCAGAAGGGGGTACGAGTTTGAACACCTGCAAAATGGTTCTTTTTATACGATAACACAAAAAAATGTGATGGACCTGCTCCACATGACACTGAGCAATCAGACCATTGACCAGGTTTGTACAAGTACTGCACATCATCTTCCAATGGGATGGAGAATTCGTACTTGATCACGCTGTTTTTGGAACCACCTGGTTGATAGAGCAAAGCAATAGTTAATTCCTCCTTCAATGGTCCATTCGCAGTCAGCTTCTCGGTGGGTCCATTTGATTGAGCAGGGTTGTTGTACTTGAAAGCAGTGCTTCCAACTGCCAACACATCTTTGTCGAGCACTTGAATTTGGTAGTTGCCGTTTAGGTAGAAGTGTCCAGTTGCGTTCTTGATAGCTGAAACATGCCTGTATCACATATTTAGACAAATGTGCAATTCTTAAACAGACTTACCCAAATTGTTCTTGGTCGGCCTCGCTTCCTCCACTTTGATTGAGGTGGCTCCAATAGGCAGAACGATGACATCATGGTAGCCAGGTGAGAGATTGCGTTCATCAAAAACTCCATTGACAGTCTTGCAAGTGGTGTCATTTCCATTGCAAACTCCGCATTTGTCGCTTTTGGCAGCTGAATATGAAGATAGTCGAAATCGGAAACTTTAATCAGTCAAAAGCTCCAACCTGATCCAATCTTTCCATCACATCCCACTGGTAAACAAACTCCATCCACACAAACAGCTTCAGAAACAGTGGCGTCATCACCACATTTGGTTCCATCAACTACCTTATCTGCCCATTTGTAGTAGAAGTTGGCTGTCTCTGGTTTGCAAGTAAGCTCACACTTGTTCTTCCCTGCATATGGTTTCCACTAAAACAGCTCAATTCGTCTACTTAGTTTGCCTAAATTGGCAGCAAATAAAAGTATCTACCTTGAAATAGTTCCCGTCCAAAGGATCATCATTGTGCTTGGCGCATTGCTCGGCTCGAAAATCGGTTTCCACAGCACAAGGCTCGACATTGCAGGAAACATATCTGATAGAAGGGCCAGTACATTGGCCACTGAATTAACAGGGTAAGTGAAAAACTGTAATTGATTAAAAGAAAATGATTACTTGCAAGCTCGTTTCTCGACTTGAACACCTCCACCACAATGACGAGAACATGGCTTTTCCTGTGTCCAATGACCCCAAGCACCTGACTCAGTTCCTTTGTCGACGGTTATGGAAACATCATCCCCTACAATGATCTGATAAGCTTGACGTTTCACACGAACTGACTCAGGATCAGCTTCTTTAGGACTAAGTGGATGGAGCAAGACTTGATTAGCCGCATTTTCCTAAAAAAAAAGAATCAAATGTAAACATTTAAAAAATTCAAAATAAAAAGTTAACCTCAGCAAAACTGGAGAAAGAGGGCAGAGAAAAAGGAACAACAACTCCCAGAGCGAACAGAAATGTCAAAGCATGAAGAAGTCGCTTCATTTCACTGCCTTGGCCGCCTTTGACAAGTGGTTTTGATCCTTGCTACTACAATATTGCTTAAATAGTGCAAAAGAATTGGAAGAGTATCCAAAATACCCTAAAATTGAGTTTTTGAAAATTTTCACCTTGGGGAACCAAGATAACATTTTTTAAGGTATTAAGGCTGTAACAGAACATTCGCTGAGTCTCGACAAACTTGCGCTGGCCTACCCTAAGCCTTAGTTGTTGTATGCCTAAGTGTAGTACCAGGAATAAGAAAATACCATTTATATTTTACCTTGGGAAACCAAGGCAAAATATCAAAATTTTTGACTCGCAAAAACCGACTTTCTATGACGGGAAAGTGTGGAAAACAACGTTTTTATTATTTTTAACGTATAAGAATTGGTATAAGGAGCTTAAAACGCACTTTAAAACATTCAACACACTTTGAAAAAAAAATTTTTGGGGAGGGCATACTTTAGTAGCGCTCAAAAATTTATACCGTATAACCTCTATTAATCCTCCCCTCTCATTCGTCACGACGGTCGGTGGTCAACCATTTTTTACGGCTTAACCAGCCGACAATTGGGTACTGACACCATACTCAAAAATGTAGCTGAGATTCAGGGCTATATATTTGAGTATGGTGTCAGTACACAATTTTGAGTGATTGAGCCGTAAAAAATTGTTGACCTCCGACCGCCGTGACGAGAGAGGGGGGAGGATTAATAGAGGTTATACAATATTAATTCAAAAAGTCAACCAAAAATGATAAGAAGTTGCGACTATACCACAGTCGCAAATAGAAGTGAACGGCTATGTGTATACCACTTAGACAAACAAGTGTGGAAATAACTAAGATCATTGCCAGAGAAAAAAAAAAGTATTGAGAGGAGACCATCACTGGTCTCAACTAAAGAAAACCGATGGAATAGGCTCAATTATGAAAAAAAAAAACTATTTCTAATGATGGCTTATGATTACAAGTTGATCATTGGACTTTTTTCCCCATGGCTTATAACAAACAGCAAAAAAGTTTATTTTATTTTTTTTAAGCAAAAACAAAAACATGATTTGCTTCCATCTCGTCCAAAATAAACAGCCATCGCTTATTTTGCGTCCTTAGCAGATCCATTTTGCCAGTAGAAAAGAACAAGGCAGCAATAACCAAACAGCCCAATAACCCTTGTGGGGCAAATGGGAGATATGGAGGCATTCTTTATTGTTCAGCATAAATTATCTCTGCCAAAAAAGAGTAGCTAGGTAAGGAGGCAAACAGGTAGCTGATTGTGCAACCCACTTTCATCCAATCATCCACTACTGTTCTCCCTCCACAAATAGGGCTCTACTGGAAGGACAGTAGGAACAGTCCATCACAGCCCCAAAGGAGTCACTCCTCAATTTTTTCGCATAAAACACTGCAGAATGCTGAGGTCAGCTACCTTAAGGACCTCAGAAAGAGCAAGGCAAATACTAATCCATTACTTTCTATTGATTAGCCTCAGGAGAAACAGAGAAAAGAACTTAATTACGCCGTAAACAATGTTAATTACGGCTTAATTATGACCAATAAGACCTTTTTTAATTGATAGATTTGAAAGAGAGATACGCTCCAGGCGGGATTCGAACCAAAAGCGTGCTTTTTTTCGATTGCAGGGCTCATACTAGGAGCATACTCCGGAATCCGGATTAATGATTTAGCCTGCCAATTTTTTAAAACAATTATTTCAGCTCTTTTTACAATCATTTCTAAACTTTTGAGTCGGTTTGTCAAACCGAGCATTCGGCTCGAAAATTTTGAGCTATCGAGCCGATTGTTAGGCACGAAAATTTTAAGTGCTTGACAACCATACTGTTGAGTCATAATGTAGCACCGGATTTCTTCTTTCACATCAAGTATCAACTGACTCGATGCAATTTCAAAAAGTTGGAAATCAGGGTCTTTGAATGAAGCAAATTCGATTTTTTTTATTTATTTAGACACCTCAATCTCCAACCTTTTCCAATTTTATCTAGCATCTAGTCAGTTAATACTTTATGGCAAAAAGTAAATCCAGAGCTAAATGATGAGTCAAAAGATGATTTGATCGTAAAAAATTTGCATTAAAGATGAAATTTTATTCTAAGAGCTAGCTTTTCCAAAAATATGTTCTTGATAGTGGCTTATTCACAGAGTGCGTATCTTACCGTATTTTGCCCTTTAAAATCAGGCAAACAGACTAATAAATTAATGCAAATCAAACCCAAAATCTCACGCCACATATTTGCCGCATTCCCATCCAAATAAAAGCTGCTGACCTAAATTGTCTTAACCGTTTCTGCATTCCCATTATGCCTGAGAAAAAGATGCGCCACAAAAAAAGAAATATTGCTTATTGTCGGTTGGCATCCTCTGCACGGCTCCACAACAAACTGTTGTTTCGGACATAAACACAAAGAGATAGACAAGCAAAATATTATAAACTGTAAATTTTGGCCAGTCTACACATCTGGCGATGGGTGTAAATAATGCTGAGCTTTGCAAAAGAGGCAAATATATAAATATACGGGCTAAAGAATTGTGGGTCTTCAAATTCAGGGAGGATGACTCATCCCCTCCAGCATCTCAAAGCACACTATGGGGAATTGGTATATCAATTTTGTATCCTTCTATGTCCATGCCTTAAAACATTTTGTGACTCTACTGGATGATGGGTTCTATATGTGTTGGGGTGGCCCCCGAAAAAATATGCCTTGGTTTCCTTATTGTTTTTTCCCAATGAATTGTTAGTGATCACAGTAATATTCAGCCACAAGCCCCATTAGTGCCATGTTATTCATAACATCATCTTTGTTTATTTTGAGCTCTGTAAGGGAAACTATGTTTAAGATTTTCTCTTTTCCTGAGTAGGCTTTCTTTAGAAAATGGCCTATTAATTGCCTCTTCCCTTTATTCCATATAAAGCCCTTTATTCCTTTAAAAATAGTCAAAAAATTCTTCTTATACGGTCTTATATGGTCAAGTCTACCATAAGCAAGGTATTCTAAATCAGAAGGACAAGAAAAAGGTTAAATGTTTGAGGGAAGGTGCCCTGACGAGGTGATCTATCCGCTGAACGCCATAAATGTGCTAACATTTTTGACATTTTTTCTTGAAAATGTAAATATAAATCCTATATTTTAAAATTGTTTATCATTTTTATTTACTTTGGGGCCACTTGGTAGGCCAAAAGATTTCAGGAATTCGAATCTGAAATTAAAAAAAAAATTGAAAAGTAGCTTGGTTGTTGAGATATGACCAAAGTTGGAGGGTTACCAAAAAATTTCAGTGCCCCAAGTTTATGCCGTATCTCAGCAACCAAGATATTTTTTTTTAATTTTATTTTGTGATTCAAATTCCTCAGGTCTTTTTGCCTACTGAAGGTGTCAGAAAAAGATTAAATATAAAAATTTAACTCCGCTATATTATACCCACCCCCCCCTAAAAGCAATATAGCAATAAAAATCATAGCAATTGAAGTTCCCCAAATATCAACACTCACCCAGTAAGGCCTCGCAATCACCGTCTTATAGACTACTAAATGATATTATACCCTTTATGAGGACCCTCTCAACAAATCTTTAAGCTTAGAAAAGATGACTCATCCCCTCCGTCGCCTCAGAACACACCAAGAAAAAGCCAAAAAGAGGAAAGCAGCACTTTATCTTCGATTAATAGGTGCTAAAAATATTTTACAATGACCCAATGTGCCGACCTTGGAGCAGGAGTCCGCGTCTAGTGGCTAAGCCAGAATTACAATCCACTAGCAGTGGATGTTCTGAAATTTATGGGCCATTTGCAGTGGCTGTGTGAATCACCACTCGGGCTAAGCAACACATCAAAACATTTATATTCTTCTTCATCCAAACCATCTGCCAGATCAGAGGTCACCTCTATCCTTGGCCAGACTATTAGTGGAGGAGAACTCAGACTCCGATGCTGCTTTTCTTTTTCTTTTGGTGGACTCAGCCTTAACTGGAAGCAATTAATTAAGAGAAGCACCGAGATGCTCAGCTCAAACAGCACTTTGTTTAAATAGAGCACTAGGGTAGATCAATTAATTAATGACCGTCTAAAATAGAAATTTTGTCGACGAAAAGAAGGAGATCCACCAACAATTTTATCAAAGCTAACGAAAAGATGAAACAAAAAAAAGTCTAAGCTTCATTTTTCTTCGAACAACAAAGCAAAAAATATAATAAAAAAAGTTTAATTGATTGATCAAAAAGTGGGTGAAATCAAGACAGATAGTCTATTTTCAAACATTCTTTCAAGCTGGGTGCACAAAAAATAAAGTTTGGGCAACAAATTTCAAGTAAAAAGAAATAGACGATCCGACAAGCTGTTTGGCCAGGATAACATTTCGCGGCTAGTAAAATGTAAATACCGCGCGGATTTTTATACACTTTCTATTTACTATAAATCAAAAGCTTAAATTGGGCGCGAATGGGAATTTTAGAGGAATGCTCTATTAGCAAAATGGACTGTACAAAGATTAGTAAATGTAAAACTCAAAAATGGTATGACTGGCACTTTCAACATCTGACATAAAAGTAATTGACAACGCCAAATTGGAATTTTGCTGAATTGGAAAAAAGTTGTTGAAATTTTGCCAAAATCCAAAAAAAAAGCCAAAATTTAGGTATTACCGTATTCTCTGCAATAAAACCACCCCCCCCCCCTAATTCAAAATCTCAGATACTGTGTAATAGAACCACACCCCTAATTCAAAATCGTGTTTTTGGCATTGTGTTTTTGGCCTACTTTTTCCAAACAAGTCTTAGGCAAGTTAGCACCCAATTTATAGCTACAAAAATAAGCTACAATTTGAGTGGTAACTTGCTTGGGAGTTGTCTCCAAAAAGTAGGTTGAAAACACAATGCCAAAAACACGATTTTGAATTAGGGGGTGTAGCTCTACAGCAGTGTTTTCCTAAATGAAATGAAATTTCATTTTAAATGGCTAAAATGAAATGACTTTAGAATGAAATGAAATTTGTTAGATGAAATGAAATTAAATGAAATGAAATGGCTAAAATGACATGAAACTTATAATGAAATGAAATCTGAAAATGAAATGACGCAAAGTGAAATGAAATAGCTAAAGTAAAATGACTTCAAAATGAAATGAAATGTCATTTCATTTTTCATTTCACTTTAGCTATTTCATTTAAACTAAAATGAAATTTCATTTTAGCTAAAGTGAAATGAAATTTCATTTAAGCCAGAAATCAAAGAAAACCTCTTCTGTTGGGTTTTCAACTCAACCTTAACCCAAAAAAATACCCATAATGTATGCCATTTGCAAAAAAAACTCATGAAATAAATATTAGATTCTAAATGAAATGTCACATCAAATTTCACTTTAACTAAAATGAAATGAAATTTAAAATGAAATTTCATTTCACTTTAAATAAAATGAAACTAGCTGAACTGGCGCCTCTGGCGCCTGTTAGTTATTGGGTTTGTAATTGTTAACTGATGAATATGGGGTGACTTTGGATTTTTTTGTAATGAAGAT
>BBSZ01011260.1:0-18786 GCA_000981365.1 Subanguina moxae | reverse complement strand
GCCAGAAATCATCGATAGTCGCTTCTGTAGGTCCTTGAGTGCAAATAAATTGCTTCTCACCTAAAAGATTTAAAAAAAAATGATATACGCAAGTAAGCCGAAAGGACAACCAACCTCGATATTCAACCCAATTCGCGTGGACGTAGTCACTTGAATTACTTGGCGGCCATCTAAGAATTACACGTGTTTGATCCGCACAGAAGACATCTTAAAAAGAAGCTTGAAAGTTGGTAAACCGCACGAACACTAAATCTACCTTGATATCGATTTTTCGGCTTGTTGGCATCGAAAGCAACTTTTGTTGGAGGAGCACTTGTTTCAGCCTTGATCATGAGGAATTCCTTGACTAGACCTTCCACACCAGTTTCAATGGCTTTGAGACAGAAGTTTCGCAACTGTTTCTGAGCATCCGGGTCATCAATAGCAGCAGCCTTTTTCATACGACTAGTTGAGTCAAAAGATTTGTCTTCAATAGCCTTTAGCTGCGTCAAAAACATTTTTAAAGAGTCTAAATTGATGATTGAGACATAAGATGAGATTTTCACACGACAAATCTATTCAGCACCAATATGCATAACAAAGAGCAATTTTAGATGTAAAAAGCGAGTCCACTTTGTCACACATACTTTTAGGGCTGTCGTCGACATCTTTTCAGTCGGCCGAGATCGGCAAGCTGAGCCGACAAACCCTATACAATTTGCTGATTCTAAAGTCTAGAATCTAAACTATTAGACGTAGAAATCGATAAAAAAAAGGACTAAATGACGAACTAGTCGTCGACTAAATACAGTAGCAGCTCGTTATAACGCACACCCAAATCGCAAATGGGTGTACGGTATACCGAGATTCGGAATTTTTAGCTTCCCAAAATATTTGTCTTGAAAATTATTCAACAAACAGATTTTATCCATATTAAGCATCTTGATATGAGAATTTCAACAAAAGTATATTTTTGTTCTCGGTAAAAGCCATTTGGTATACAGTCGAGTCTGGATTTAGTGTAGATGCTGAATTGTCGTCTTGCTTTTCATTTATTTTTTAATTTAGAAATCCATGTGACTAAATGACAATATTGAGCGCTTTTGCATGCATGTTGATCCAAGAATTTTAAACAAAGGTTGACCATACTTATATTGTTTGTAGTGAAAGTGCTCCTTGACATTATTGATTTTTAATGTTTGTGTTGGAAAATGAAGGATAAAGATTTGAAAAGTACGCTTATACTTCCCTTGCTCTTAATATTTTTAGTTGGACGGTGATGGTATCTTGCCGTTTTCACTTTTAGGATTGGAATTTTGGACTGAAATGAGTTTGGTCAAAATTAGGATCCCGACGGGGCTCTGTCCCCTTCCTATCCATAAATATGTCCTTTGTCAGCCCACCTGTCAACTTGAATAAGAAAGCAACAAACAGAAACGACTTTGTCGAGATCCTAACAACAATTTACGAGTAACATGACTACTAATTACTATTGATGCTTCTTTTATTGTTTATTCTCTCATCTTTGAAGACTTCTCGTGCGACACTAGCGTCAGAATCAGCCGGTAGAGCGGAAAATTGCAAGTCTTTGGGCACTCGCTGTGATAGACCGAGCACATAGGAGCAGTAGTTGTTGGCCAAAAAACAGCTTTCGTTGATCAACATTCGACGACCACCCATCTGTACATGCCCGTGGGATAACAACTTTAGGAAAACATTCTTTCTGAATATAGTCTCTGGAACACATCGAATTTGCGATCTATTCGTATCAACCTGCAAAAGTACAAGTGTTATTATATACAGAGTCAGTTTTTTTTCATGTCCAGAACAAAACAAACTTGCCACTTTTTTGAAGATTAGCCATTTTGTGGTGAATACCTAAAGAAAGCGGTTGACTGAAAGCTGCAACAAAACAGTACTACCAACTTTCAGCTCATTAGGATTCTGCCTGTTTATATAAATTCTAAAGAGTCGAAGCTGTTGCAGCCGAACAAGTGTGGCACCAACTATTAACATCAAGGTAAACGGTAGAACACCAAAATAGCCCAACTAAATTTTTTTAACAGGTTGGAGTGCCAATTTTTCTTATTCTAAAAATCGGACATCATAAAAACTATCGAAGATATCACCGTAAGCCTTAATTGTGAACTGTCCATTGGAGTGCCAGCCGTCGATGCCCATGATGATCAAACTTATACACACGAACGGCAGACCGAAAGAAGCGACTGCGTGCACTAAAAAGCTCATGCTGTCATCGTAGATGAGAGACCAATTCTTTGCAGGCAACTTGTCTAAGATGTGACGGATCTCGACATTGTAGCTGTCAAAGACATGTCTGCCTTCCTGAAAAAAAAGTTAGTGGGTTAAAGAAGAGGCGCCTTCCTAGCTCAAAATTACCGCATCAAATACCAGTTTGAGATAATACTTCATATTCCTTTTCGTATTTGCCCACCTGCTTTGCAAAACTGAAGACTTCTGATTGGCCGACTCATCTTTGCGAGGAGCTTCCTGGCTTGAAAATTATGACAAACGCATTAAGCCACTCCTGCTTACAGCTCTTACTTCAAATAAATACCTGAGCAACATTTTCTGAACAGTTGAAGCCGAAAAAGAACAAGGCGCAGCCAAGGAGCGCAGCATCAAGAAAGAGCATCTGGTCGAGCCGCGTATAGACAAAGACGTGGAACTGGAAATGACTTCTCGACCCAACATTTACAACAGGTTCTTGTTCAATCTAAAATGCAGTTCGATGTCAACCCTCTACCTTGAGGAGAAAAAATTAGGGCTAAGGTGTGACCATGCCTAGAACCGATTATATTGGGAAAACTCCGTATGGTACCCACTGAATAGGATTTTTTGGCCTTAGTGTCGAATGTGTCGACCCTTGGGCTTAGGGCAGGCCAGCCTAGGTTAGCCGAGGGCCGGTGTACATCCTACTTCACCTAGGTTTAGTAGTCTGCGACTAACCTACGCTGGCCTACCCATATGACACCATATAAAGCCTCTGAATTAATAAAGGCTGTATGTAGTTTCACCCGTCAAATTAATCATTTATCCCGTCAAATTGCCTAAACTTGATAATTTCGGCTGTTTTACAACAATTTTTTCTAATTTTTTTCCCAGTGTGCAGCCCTGGATCTGCTCTCTCTAATGCAGCATCAGTTGAATCAACGATGCTGAAAAAAGTAGAAGAAAAAGGTATTTGAATGTAGTAGAAGATCATCTCGTAAAAGATCTTTTTCACTAACTTCTTCCAGCAACATTGAGTCATCTGATACTGCATTAGAAAGAGCAGATCCAGGGCTACACACTGGAAAAAAAATTAGAAAAAAAAAACAGTAAAACAGCTGACATAAATAAGTTTAATCAATTTGAGCCAATTAATAAATCATATCAAGTGGTTGTTAAAAATGTTTGCACCACAAGCCACAAAGCTTTATTAAAATGGCATTTAAATAACCGCCAAACCTAAAATGAACACTTTCCATTCCTGTTACTTTGTCTCGTTTTAAACGTATTTTCATTTGAGCTAAGGTTTTGAGCATTTTTTTAGGCCCCTTAGGCTCAGGGTAGGCCAGCTTAGGTTACCCAGGACTCAGTCTATACCCTATTTCACCTATGTTTGCTGGTTCACGCCCAACCTACTCTGGCCTACCCTAAGCCTAAGAGTAGCTAATCTATGACTCAACCTTAAGATGAGTCTTAGATTCCCAACGGCTGGCTAGGCTTTTTTTCTTGGCATTTCTTTTGATTACAGTCTGACCCCGATATAACGATCACCCTTTTTGAAAAAGAGTGATCGAGGAAAGATGGGCAAAAGATGTCAACAATTGAGGAAAAAAAATGGTCGGACCCAGCTGTGGATCGAACTTTTCGGCACGCGAATCCGGTCTTTAGCTATTAGTGAAGGAGTCACTTTTAAGATTTAGATTTACCAAATTTTATTGGGATCAAGAGTAAAAGGTGGGAGAAAAGTTGTCAGACAATCCTTGAGCTGGGTTTTTTTAAACAAAAATGTCCACTGATCATAAATATGTATGATCAGTGGACATTGTTGTTAAAAACCAAGCAGCTGAAAGGTTTGTCTGACAAGTTTCCTCACAGCCGTCGTCGTCTCTGCAACAATTCAACAAAACAACTGATCAAGGGGTCAATATTGGTGATTTCTCTTCCTGCATTAAATCTCCCAAAATTTGGTTGATTCGGCCGACCATTTGGCTGGAGTCTTTGAGCAAGCCAGCAGTCACAAGTGCGTTGTCATATACCTGAACACATTTTTAGCCTGCCTACAATAAATGGGCTCTGAGTCTGGGTCTTTGCCCAAATGAGGTCTCTCTCCTATGTCAAATAGTTACCTGTTCAGTCACTTTCTTGGCCAACTCTTCGTTCTGCTTTCTCAACTTGAGCAGGCCCTTGACCACGGGATGGGAGAAGTTGACGTAGACTACTGGTTTGAGCACCACCAAATGTTCCATTTCCTTGATGTCTGCGGTGCGCAACAAGTATCTGGCAGCACTCATGTCTGTGGACACGGTGATCATGAACGGGTGCTCCGAGTGCCTCCCACTCGGCTTTACCTCGTTGGCCTTCACACTGCCCAGGGCGCTTTTCACCCAGCCGATGAATTCCTGTTTAAAGGAGTCTCTGCTCAATTCTTTTTGCTCGGGATCTGAGTCAAGCCCTTCAAAGAAAATGATAGTGTTAGATTTAGGTAAATTTTGGGCTCACAAATTGAAATTCTCGTCAATTTAGTAGTGGCCATTTACCTTGTCAAATTACCCTATTTCTTCTAATAAGCTATCCCTGCCCAATTCAAAATCGTGTCTTTGGCACTGTGTTTTTTTTCCCAGACGACTCTCATGATGATCGAGATGATCGAGTTGAAAAAAAAAATTGACGGGGGAACTCCCCTCTTTGTGTATGCAAATAAAAAATAGTTAGAATAATTATGCCTTGGCTCTTGATCCACTCCTCCACAGACTGCACCCTCTTCATTTGGAATTGTGGCATTGCGAGGAAGACTATTTCATCGATAGGCTCATAGATAAAGATTACTTCCAGGTTGCGCTGTTTGAAGATCTCAAAGTAGGGCGAACTCTCCGCCAACTGACGACTATAAAATAGTTTGTTAATTGGTCATCCAACCCAACTTTATCCACTTAAAATTTTGAAAACTGAAAAAAGATAACCTTGGAGCGTATAAGAAGTAGATGCTGTTCTGGTCCTTCTGCATCCTCTGCACATACTCCTGCAGAGAGGTGAGTGTGCCCGGCTTAAAGTTGGAAGACTCGAACAACAACAGTTTACTGATGTCTTCCTGAATGGTTCTAGTCCTGTTTGTGTTATTTATCCGCACAAATACCTTGACTTGCTGCGACTTGTCCATAATAATGCCTTCCTTGAAAAAGAGATGGTAGCTCTGGTAGAACTCGCTGTACTTGATACGATCTTTGTTCAGTTGGTTTATGAAGAATTTGATGACCTTGTCCGTCAAAGTCCTTCGAATTTTGCTGAATACACAGCAAGGTCGCATTAAAATACAGTTATCCTATTTTCTCTAATCAAGCCCCACCGTGGTGATTTAAAATCGTCTTCTTGGCATTGTGTTTTTGACCCATTTTTTGCAGACGACTCTCAGGCAAGTTACCGCCCAAATTGTAGCTAAGATGATAAGCTACAATTTGGTTGGTAATTTGCCTGAGAGTCATCCCCAAAAAGTGGGTCAAAAACATAATGCCAAGAACACGATTTTGAATTAGAGCGTGGGATTGTCGGGTCATAGGTGGAAACCGGATTCGTATGCCGAAAAGTTCGATCCACAGCTGGGTCCGACCATTTTTTTTTCCTCAATTTTTGGCATCTTTTGCCCATTTTTGTAAGAAATTCCTGAGGACATTTTGGGTAGTGGAAGGCCTCAGAATAAGACAATAATAAAAATGGGTACTTTTTTTTCGAAAAATATCAAAAAATTTGGAAAAGACCCCAACTGTCCTATGTCCAGCTGAACTCACTCTAAAATGAGGTCTGTCTGCAGCATCTCCCTGCTCAAGTTGAGTGGGATATCTTCTGAATCGACCACTCCGATCAGGAAACGTAAGTAGTTGGGCAGTAGTTCCTTCGCCTTCGGCTTGATCAACACCTTGCGGTTGTAGAGCGACACTCCACACTCGTCCAAGCCAGTGTTTCTCAACTCCAAAGGAATGGCTTTACGAGAAGGAACATAGAGCAGGGCACGGATGTTTTGAGGCGAGTCCGTCTAAATTTGTGCCATGATATATCGTTAATATTGGCGTTTGATTTCATTAATTTGCTACCTTGTACTGAATGGTATACTGTGGACGGTCATTCACCAAGTTGGGGTAGTGGGTTTTGGCGATTTGTCTAAAATTTATAAACACATGGGCTTTATATGTGTTACCGCCCACCCAGAAAAAAATTTGCTTTAGGCTCAGAGTAGGCCAGCCTAGGCTGGCCAAGACGCTTAGGGTAGACCAGCCTAGGTTAGCCGGGACCCAACGTATACACTGTTTCACCTAAGTTTAGTGGTTCATGGGGTGGGCACGAACACATATAGAGCCTAAGTTTATGTATTTATAGCTGACATATCAAAAACCAACTTGAAAAAGCTGTCATGCATCTCGGGTGTAGTTTCGTTAGCATTCATCATCCACAGGGCCTTCATAGTGTTGACCAGTTGGCCGTTGACAAATATAGGCACTGTGACAAAAGAGGAATACTTGTTGACCACTTCCTCCACAGTCTTGGACTGCAGGAAACGTTCAGCCGCACCAGGGCGGATGTACAGCTCTATTTTGGTGCCCACCTCTGCATCCGCATTCTCAACAATTTCATAGCCGGAGGCTCTAAAAATGCTCTAAAATGCCGAACACGGTGATAATTGCCACAAAAGACTCACCCATGCCATGTCCAAGTGTAGCCAGTAGGCTCACCCAGTTTCTTTGTGTGGACCACAACCTTGTCACTAACTGACAGGGTGGAGTAGAAGCCAACTCCAAATTGACCTAAAACAGCTGGTTTATTTACTTCAACAAGCTTATGCAAAAAAATCACCAATAATAGACTCAGCGGACTGGTTGTCCAGGTTCTGGTCGCGAAACGATTTGGAGCCTGATTTAGCAATAGTGCCCAGCAAGTCGATCAACTCCTGACGATTCATTCCAATACCAGTGTCCACAATACACATCTTTTTTTCGACCTCCTCAATGCTGATTCGGATTTCGTAGGAAGTGTCCGCTTGACCTGCACTCAGCTCCACACAACGACGCTTCTCCACTGCATCACTTGCGTTGGAGATGAGCTCGCGGATGAACACCTAAATGGTCACTCATTTTTTAATTAAAAAATATATATTTTTTCTAACAGGCCTGTGGAGGCCAGGGGCGGAGGAAAACATTTTTAGGGCTGGAGGCCGGAGGCGGAGGACAATTTTTTTTGTGAACACAGGCCTGCTAGCCACTCAGAAATTTATGAAGCACCTTGTGATTGTTGTTTACTCAAAAAAGATATAGCTTCTCACCTCTTGGTCAGAGTACAACGACTTTGCCACAATGTCTAAGAGACTTTTGACCTCGGCTTGAAACTCGAATTTTTCGGCTGCATGGCCTTCAATGGGTTGTTTGATGTTGCTGCTAGTGCTGCACCCTCTAACCTGCTCTAAACCAGCTAGGGAAGCAGTGGAATGGAGAGAGCAGCTGGCTGTGCTTGCTGTAGAGTAACTGGCACACTGCTTAACTGCATTGGTCTGTCGCCACAGGCGAATGAGCAGGGAAAAGGAGGCTCCCTTGCGAGCAATCATCTTAATAATTTGATAGGATTTTTTTTTCAAAAAATGGCCAACAGCGCCCTAAAACCGTCTCTTTTGTATGTTTTGAGCCTCACAACATATAAAAACGCAGGAATACAGTTTTTCGGTGTTATATTACTAAAAGTTTTGACTGTGACTGAAAAGTATAACTAGTAAACTCCTAGAAAAAATAACTTTTGTATCAAAGAATTAGAAAAAACAACATGCCAGAGATTTGATAAATACGACAAGAGCGCGTTTTCGAAATAGCTTTTCAGCCAATAATTATTTTTTTGCTTTTTTATATACTTTATATACAGCGGAGAACAAAATTGTGACCACTTTAAAAGAGTCAAAACTCCAAGAAACTTTAGAAAATATTTTCGCAAATATGTTGGTTAATTTTTTTGCCCTATTGACCTTTTTTCGTGACTGACTGAAGTATACTACCACGCAAAGAAATACCTATACGAGAACATACCCTATGTCTAACCCTTCTGATCTTCTGGACTGGGGCAACCAAAAATCTAGGTGCATAGACGTTTCGCAAATATGCATTTGCAAATATTTGCGAAACGTCCATACGCCAAAATCTACATAACCGGCTACCGACGTTTTCCTAGACAAAAAACTAATTTTAGGGTTTAAAGAAAGAACCAGGAAAAAAAATCAAAGTGGCTAAGACGTCGTTCCATCAATAATAGTAAAAAAAGTAATGGATCCGATTTCTGACCGTTTTCTTCCCATTTTAGATACGTATAGGTTTTGCGGTGTTCAATCACAACACATTAATCCAAACGTCAAACAGTTTAGTCAACGTTTTATCCAGCAAAAAAAATACAAGGAGAGTATGTAGAGATTTTCGATGAATGAATGACTCTCACTGAATAGAGCTAGCCACGCGATGCACAGAAAGCTTCATAGTCTTCATTGAACTTCTGCACTACAGATGGTGTCAGCAAATCCTTATTTTCAGCCCAGCTAATTAGTGCCCGATGCATATAGAGATACTGAGCATCAGTCTGAACAGAGCCATGTCGACGAGAACGCAATTCTTTGAGCACAGCCACCATTGAAAGGGGTTCTTTAGCTTCAAGCACTTGAAGAGCCATTTGTAGTCCTACGATTGTTCCCGTCCGACCTATTCCTGAACACAGCGAATATGAAACCAAAAAGTAATGGGAAACAACACAAACAGACCCGCAGAGCAATGCACAAGAACCGGCTCCATGCTGTGAATTCGAGCGAGCAATCGAAATGGCGCCATCTTCTGCTTCGGTACTCCTCGGTCGGGCCAGTTGTTCCATTTGACGTGTTTGATTTCCAGAGGTTCTACATCCGGTTCATTGGTAGAGAGCTGCAGACGAGAAACCGTCAGCATCTCTTCCTATAATTGCAAAATTAAGCCGGCCGAGAATTAAAAAAAAAGAAAGCAATGCACCGCTTGAATCACGTTGAGGTTCTTAATGGTCAGTCCCGAGCCTGTGTTGATCGATTTGTCTTGTTCAGCCGGCCAATATGCCTCACATTTCTTACGACCCTGTTCTATGATTTCGCAGAGCATGATGACAGCCTTGCATTTTTCTTGCCACACCAAACGCCAGAAATCATCGATAGTCGCTTCTGTAGGTCCTTGAGTGCAAATAAATTGCTTCTCACCTAAAAGATCAAAAAAAAAATGATATACGCAAGTAAGCCGAAAGGACAACCAACCTCGATATTCAACCCAATTCGCGTGGACGTAGTCACTTGAATTACTTGGCGGCCATCTAAGAATTACACGTGTTTGATCCGCACAGAAGACATCTTAAAAAGAAGCTTGAAAGTTGGTAAACCGCACGAACATTAAATCCACCTTGATATCGATTCTTCGGCTTGTTGGCATCGAAAGCGACTTTTGCTGGAGGAGCACTTGTTTCAGCCTTGATCATGAGGAATTCCTTGACTAGACCTTCCACACCAGTTTCAATGGCTTTGAGACAGAAGTTTCGCAACTGTTTCTGAGCATCCGGGTCATCAATAGCAGCAGTTTTTTTCACACGACGAGTTGGACGCTTTTTAACCGGAGTTCTGTTTTCCACTTGTGTTCCATCATCTTCATCTTAAAATCGAGCACATGGAAATTTAAAAAAGATACGGGAAGAAGCTTACCAATTGAGACTGTTTTCACGCGTGAATTGTTTGGACGTTTTTGCTTCCTTGACTGCTTCCTCTTCTTGCCGGCATCCTTCATTGTTGAAAGATGAGAGAGGACGAATAGAGACAGAGAGAGACAACCACGCGAGAGCAAACACGGAAAAAAGTGAATGGAGAAACGAAATTGTTGCCTTTATACGGTTTATACGGTGATGGTCTGTGCAAATGGAAATACCTTTGTCTTGAGCAGAAGAAGGGAGCCCTGAGCAGTTTTTTCAAAAATCACAGAAGCACTAAGTTCACAGTGAGTTAAGATATAAGGGCACATCCACACTGTGACAAAAATTATTCTAACAATTCATAATAAAATAAATAATAAGTCGGCTGACATCTAAAATGACACTAACACTGACATTGACATTTGGAGAAAGTGAGTGGAGAAAAGTAGCTAAAAAACGCCTCACGTTTGGACTGAGCCTAGGTCAACGCTTACGCGTTGCTAAAATGTTCACTGTAGACCCCGTGGACCCGGTATATTCTCTGAACCACGTGGACCCGGTAAGCCTTCTGGAACCCTTGAACCCAATATATTTCCGGTATCTATTTCTAAATAAAAAAGCCTATTTATCATTTCTTAGCGTATCACAGTTTTTGGAAATACCTTTCACACGTTTTTTGAAAGAGAGATTAAAAAATTACTTATGGTGGACAGTCTTTTTTACAGTACCTTGAGCTCGGTTTTTAATAATTAAAAGTTTAAGAAAACATATGCAGACTAACCTTAAAACAGTCGGACGAAAAAGAAGAGACATGCCACATGAGTCAAGACCACAAATCAAACAAGCCTTTATAATAAATAACAAAGAACAACTTTATATTTTTTACGCTCCAACAAGTGATTGAACGGAGAACGGCTGGTTGCTTGCGAATTCAATATGACCGAGAATGACTAAAAATGAAATTTACATAAGATTCTACATGAAAATTATATTTACCTTGAGCTGAGATCATTTGCAACACGACGCCATATTGCTTCGTGTCCTTTCCATCCCAGTCACTTCCTCGAGCGATTCCTATGAGCGCTCCCGTTCTTGCGTAAAACACCACACCTCCACTAAATCCGGGGAGTCCGCCAGAATCACCGTAAAAAAAAACCTTGGCTGCCAGTAGATAACGAAGAAATGTGTCCAACGCGTGAAGACGGCATTTTCTCACCAAAAGTAAAACCCTGAAAATACATCATTATTTAGTCAAAAAATGTAATACAATAATTATTAATAGCACGTTTTAATAGTTTGAAATCAATGTCAATAAATGCCTCTTAAAAATCAAAATTGAAATCAAAATCGAAACCGAGTTGAGGATTACTAGCTGCTGGATTACTAGCGCAGTTTGGTGGGTTAGATTCTTGGCGCAGGTAGTTGAGTGTGGATGATAGTAAAAAATGTGTTTTATTTGCTGAATTTTAGAAATTTAAGGACTTATTTGCTTAATATTTGGTAATAGATTGGAGGTTTGGCTGTGGGGTGGCTGCGTCAGAGATGGTATATCTATACTACTATTTTTTTAAATCGGTTTTTTTTTGTTGTTAGCTATGAACATACACTCATCATTCGATGTAACGGCCCCTTCGATATTTTTGTCAAGATAAACTTGACACAATGGCCCCCCGATATAATAGAAAATTCTTGGCGTATTTGTTGGTTGCTGGTGATCGTGGTACTCGTCATTAATTTAGTTTATCATCAATTTAGACGCGTTAAAAATGTTTCCGCCTCAACCGAAGGCTATTGAAGACAAATCTTTCGACTCAATTAGCGTGGACTCGCCAAATTCGATCGTCAAGGCTTCTCCTGGACGAACTATTAAGTGGAATTTGAGCAAGCTAAAGAAGACATCTATGAAAGCAAAGGACTGGGTGAAACTTTTTTTACAGTGTCGGTATTTTATGCAACCAAAGATTACCTGTCTGTTTTTTAAATTCTAGCTGATGCTTCGACCTGCAATGATCCTTTTCGCTTTCACGGAACTGGAATCAATTTCAAAGGAAAACTGATTGGGGAGCGTGAAGTGTCTGAAGCACGTGGCGAAGAAATGTGTGTTGAAGCCATGCGTATTGTCAAGTCAAATGTAGTATCCAGTGGGCAGCACAAACAGCGTATCATTCTGAATGTCTCAGTGAAAGGGCTCAGGATTAACTATGACAAAATGGGGGTGATTTTACATACGGCTCGATACTAACTCTACATCCTTATTTCAGATTATCTACGAAGAATTTCCTGTTACTAAGATTTCATTTGTGACGCGTGACATGACAGATGCCAGGGCATTTAGCTTTGTTGTTGCGTCTTCTGACCATAAGTACAAGTTCTACGCCATCAAAACTGCCCAGACTGCCGACCACACGGTTCTTTCCATTCGCGACATGTTCCAAGTTGTTTTCGAAATGAAAAAGCAGCAACTAGAAGAGGCAAAGTGGAAGCATGAAGAAACTGGGGTGCTCTTCATTTGTTCTTATCTCTCTGTAGACCTTTGATTTAAGGGGTATATGAAAGGCTTTCGCATTGAAGATGGTGTTGCAGTAGCCGATCTTCTCGACTTAGAATCTGAAGTGCAATGTCTAGGTCAAGGCTACGATCAGCTTCAGCACATTCCGTCTATGCCAGAGGACAACTCAAATAGCTCTGAACTTTTCGATGTGGACCTGGAAATGCACTCCAATCAGATGGATCGCTTGCAGCGTTTTGAGCAGCAAATCTTATTGTCTCCAACAATGGACACGGTTTTGAATAATGAGAAATTGATCAACATCAAGTGGGAAATGAATCCTTTGGCCGAGAAAAATGCAAACGAAACATTATGTGAAATCGCGCGTGGCTACTGCTCTGGGAACACCACTACGTTTGTTTAAAAAAATAATTTTTGGTGTATTTTTAAAATTATTTTTCAGGCTTGACTATCCGAAGTGGACTGAGCCGAAAGAAAAGACCTCGCTGGATGAAGCTCTTAAGAATATTTATAAGACACTCTAATTGTCTAAATTGTTTATTTTTTTTGTAACGTTGAGTAAAAGGCTTTATTGTTTGGTGGCGTTGCATGGCTTACGCGGGTGGCTTGCAGCACAAGTTTATTTATGTGGAAGTTTTTCGGTTAGTTGAGGTGTTCTGCAGATTTATTGGCCCAACTTGCTCCTCTCTAGGTATGTTTCTTTTTGTTTATTTAGTGATGTCTGTGCTTGCTCTTTGGGTGAGTTTGGGAGCTGTTCTTATCGCTTTTGTGTAAGATGTCATCAAGTAAAGTTCTTTTTCGAAAACATGTCCATTTTAGTGTCTTTGCTTTCGGGCTTCTAGTTTACTGTTGTTTATGGGGGTCGAAGGATAAGAAGCCAGCTGCAGAAAATGTACCATATATATTTCCGGATGCTCAACAGAGGAGACTGTCGGTAAATATTGTCGTTAAAATTTTCGGTGTGTAACGTTTTGTGAATATTTGCAAATGCGAAAATATATGGAACGTCTATGCGCCAAATTTTTGACTTGTTTTTTTACTTTCCGCAGGTTGGTTCGGTGCGTTTAAAAGAGAATCATAAGGGCACAGCCACGGGTAGCGAGGGAAGACAGATGACAGCATCCCGAAAGGAGCGCTCAGCAAAGGCAGATTTAGTGAAAGTTGTCGTAGTCGCGCCTGCTGTGGTACGTTTATTATTTTACTTCCAGTTTTGACTTCATAATTTGTTTTTAGACTCCTGTTTTGGTTAAGCCAGCAAATGTTAAAGTTGCTGGTGGTGCTAGCAAAAAGGAAAAGTCGGTAGAACGCAGCTCTAAGCCCAAGCCGAAAAATGAGCCGGAAAACAAGTCGAAGCACAATGAACAGCAAGTGTCATTTCTTTGACGTAATTGAGGAACCTTTTCGTCATCACAGGACTATTATTGGTGATCTGGGTGGTGTGAGCCTTATGAAGGAAGATCCGAGTATGCGAACGCTGATCAAGGGTGTGCGAGAAGTTCCGATGCCCAGAATGAGCCGAAAAGATTGGTTGAGGGCTACCAAAGAAGTTTTTGAACAACAAGAACTGCATGAACAGGTAGAAGCAGACGTGAAGTCATCAAAAAATCAGAAGCTAGAGATTGGTAATGAACATTATTTTATTATTGGAGAGTACTTCACTAATAGCGTTTTTTTTAGTTAATCCTGTCTCGATCGATTGGGCACAGTCGGTAATTTACGTTATGCCCAATAATGAATTCACACAGGAAAGCGAAACTACTCAGTCGTCTCAGATGCCAGCTTCAGCTTCGATGCGTGAGCCTGTCTTCCCTTCTGGAGTGATGGGTGATGAGACGGTGCAGCATCAAAAAGAGTAAACACTCATTGGTATATGGTTTAACCGGCTCCAAAATATGTTTAGTCGATATGTGTGCTGTATCTGAATGTGTATATTTTATATTTGTGATAGTGTATGACAGTAATGATAAAGATCAAGTGCTAATCACTTTAATTGTTTGAAGTTTTCAGGTACTAATCAAGGTAGATTACAGAAATATGCTTTTTTTGTAAAAAGTAGTAGACATGGGGCCATGTGTTGGTTTTGCTGCGTTAATTTTGCCGTGAATGTGCTTAGCCTTGATGCCCGTTTTCGATCATTATAGGCATCTCTGAAAGCCCATAAATGACTTCTGACTTTCCGAAGCTATACTTAAATATATATTTTATGCTTTTTTATTGCTCTAGAGAATTGTTACACTTAGCAAAACAAAAAATAATATTCATTACTATTCAACAACACTTAACGCTCAAAAAGCGCTTTTCGGCGCAAATTGTAGGCGAAGACAATAGCTTTGAGAGGATGTAGCCACACATTTGAATTAAAAAGGTATTAAAGACTGTCAATCACAACCATCTATACGAGAATCCAAAATTTACAACACAGGCATAGCATTTAGTTCATTGGCTGAGCACTAATGGCTTCCTCCAATTGGTCATAGGGCAACGAAAGCTCTTCCAACAAGTGCAGGGTTGAACTACAAAAATTAGGCTCATTCCAGTCGACTCTCGCTATAAGGCCACCCTGGTAACTGGCCTTGTATTGAGAGTTGCTTTATAGCGAGAGACCCTTCCAAGGAATTTTACTTAGTGGTCTGCTCAACCAGATTCGGTCAAGAATGGCCCTGTATCCACACTAGACCACAAATTGACTTACGCGTTCCTGCGTTTCCTAGCTATAGCCACAGCATCCCTGATGGTGGGGTAGAAGTTGTGTTTTTGCACGTACTGGTAGAAACCACTCTTCTCAAACAAATCTCTGACTGGCGCTTTGGCAGCAGCAAAGTAGACCAGCACTCTTTCATTGCGCATCTCTGTGAATATCTGCAACTAGGGACAAAGCCATTTACTATTCACATCTTAATTCTATTCTCCAGATTGAAATCACATTTCCACGGGAGGATGTGTGCCGATTTTATACCTTGATCCCACTCTGTTGTTTTTTGACATTTTTTCTACTACCCTTAGGCATACAACTAAGCCTTAGACTTGGGTAGGCCAGCTTAGGTTAGCTGAGACTCAGCATACACCCTGTACACCTAGGTTTAGTGGTTCACGGCTAACCTAGCTTGGCCTACCCTAAGCCTAAGGGTCTCGGCTAATCTAGGCTGAATTCAAACAATTCGGTTTCCTTCCTATAACAATAAAGACGTTTCTGGGTGATCAAGTATCAATCCTAAAGGGCAATCGAAGAAGGTGGTCAAGCAAAAAAGAGCCCACTGCAGCCTGATATTTTAAGGCTGTGTAAACATTTGTAAAAAAATGCCTTATATGGGATAATTACGGCGAAAATATTGATTTACCTCTTTTAGCGCATTAACACCCATGTAGTCGACAAAAGTGAAGCCAGAGCAGTCGATCACAAAGTGGCGATAAAGCAAGCCGCTTGTTGGCTTCTCATACTGCGAATTTCATACTTAGTTACAAATGATTAAGTAAAAAACCCACAGGGATGTAGGAGTTCCTAGTAGTCTTGGTGACAATCACGCCATTCAAGTGTTCGATGGTCTTCTCTGTCTTCTCCACTGAAGTCATATCCAAGTCTTGAGCAGTAAGCAAATGGGGACGCTCCACCTGCCACTGCTTCAGGGCCTTGTGAATGTTACTCTAAAAAATTGTAAAGAATACTTTTTTAAAAGGTTTTTAATAAAATTACCTTGAACCTCTCGACATTGGTGAACAGGAGTGGAGAGTCGAAACGGAAAATGCAAATGCCCTGCAACAGTTGGTATCAAGAGAGCTGACGAATGGAATAGTGTGCATTTTTCACATTGTCGATTATTTTATTCCAGTGGTCTGATATTTTTTCTTTGTGTGTTCAGTGTAGGTCCAGGTTTAGGGGGTCCAGGTTTCACAGAGACCAGGGTTCGAGAAATAAGAGATGAATTAAACAAGAATTTCAAAACAGGAGCCATGTGCGGTCCTGTGGCGCAATGGATAACGCGTTGGTCTACGGAACCAAAGATTGCAGGTTCGACTCCTGCCAGGATCGAACTTTTTCTTAGTAAAAGGTTGACTTTTACTCTAAGTTTTGCATTTGACTGTTGCTGGCTTCTGTTCTTTTGGTAAACCACTTGCCACATCCTTTGAAACTAAATTTGTCTCGAATCGAACCCTTATAGTTTAGATTCTGGAAAATTGTGTAACCATTGTAAAGTCATTTTCTGGTCTTTTAGTAAGTTGAAAATTTTCCTTTGTTTAGCGTAAGCTAGGCTAGGTTAACAATGGACTAGCGTAAACCATGTTTCACCTAGGTTTATTGGTTCACGTCTAACTTACGCTGGCCTACCCTAAACCTAAATTCTATGATTTCTATCTATGCTTGTTCAGAATTTAAAGGTTTAAGTTGAATAATCAAAGGCTAATAGGTGTCCCACCGTGTGCTGGATCACCATTTCATAGCGTTCGGCATCTCGAAAATCGTTGGTGCCGTCTAGATTGGCGAGCAAGTGCCAGCGGGGCCTAAACACGTGGGCCAGTCATTTTCTAAGTGCAAGCACTCCAACCTACCATTGCACTCTGAATTGATGCAAGCAAGCGCATAATTTTTTGGTTGTTGTCAAGACCATACCTAATAACCGTAGTGAATAGGGCATACACTATGGACACAGCCAACCCCTCGGTCACATCCCAGCCAACTGTGGCCAGGAAGCTGACCAGCCAGATACTCTAAAAGCGACTGTTTACTTACACTTTTGCAGCTAGCAAATTACAAAATCAATTTTGGAAAGAGGCCACAGAGTGACCAGATCCTTGAACTTGTTGACCATCCCTTTCAACGCTACTATTATGATTGCCGAGAGAACACACTAAACAGTTTATTCAATCTTTTTTTCGGAAAAGAGCACTTGCCATAGGCAAAGTGCGCAGCCACTGCCCTATCTGGATTATAATGATGCAGAGGAGGAGGCTGGAAAACACTGCTGACAACTAAAATTTTTCATGTTGCTTAAGCTGATTCAAGGTGTGCCTTTCGAATTTTAACACTTTTTGTCCAACCTGTGTTTTAGTGCCAGAGTCCACATTGACCATAGTTCTGCCTAGAGAGCAGCTAACAGGGTAGACTGGAAAGAAGGAGGACAAGGATGAGCTCAAGCCAAGAGCAAACAACTCCTGCAACCATCCGTTATTTTGCTTTAAAAAAAAGAGAGCCACCTGGCCTGGATCCACTTTGTACGCCATTTTTTTGGCAAACATTTTAGCTAGTGAGATGTGCACCGCAATCACCACCACCGCAATGCCCAAGGCATCTGGAATAAGTCGAGGAAGTAAGCTTAGATCAGGCACTATGGGGTCTGGCAGTCTGCAAACGCAGCAATTATAAATGAGACTGAGAAGGAACTTGCCCTGTAGGCAGTTCATTGACCACATTTACACCAAACAAGGAGCGAAAGTGAAAAATTCCAGCAATTGCGGTGGAAAAGATCACAAGAATGAGCTCAAAGGGCAGGGCGATGGGCACATGGTAGCGTGTCTAAAACAATACAAAGGTAGTCAGACTTAGATACTACATACCTCTTCCGACACTGGCCTCAGGCCTTATTGAATAACTTTTTAATTGCTATTAACTATTCTCTATTAACTGTTAATTGCTATTAACTATTCCCTATCAACTATTATTTGCTATTAACTATTAATTGTTATTAACTATTCCCTATTAACTGTTAATTGCTATTAACTATTCCCTACTAACTATTAATTGCTATTAACTATTTCCTACTAACTATTAATTGCTATTAACTATTCCCTATCAACTATTAATTGCTATTAACTATTCCCTATTAACTGTTAATTGCTATTAACTATTCCCTATTAACTGTTAATTGCTATTAACTATTTCCTACTAACTATTAATTGCTATTAACTATTCCCTATTAACTGTTAATTGCTATTAACTATTCCCTATTAACTGTTAATTGCTATTAACTATTCCCTATCAACTATTAATTGCTATTAAAGGGGCATGCTCACGCCCGATGGGAATATTTTTTCAGTTTAAAAAAGGCGGGTACCAGGTGAATTCAAAAAAAATTTAATTTGAATTTCAAAATTGTCATTTTGCTTCTTTTTCGAGTTCGTATGACGTTGTTCATATTATTCGCTCTCACATTTTTTCAACCATCTGCTAGATTTATGCTTGTGTGTGTTTTAGGTTTGAGGTGTGAATAAACAAGCGCTGTTGACGTTCCCTGCCGGATTGCTGATGGCACTTGCATGTTTCATTAGATAAGTTTCTCTTTATTTTGCCGTCTATTGCTTTTGGCTTCTTCCTCTTTTTTAGGTGTCAACAAGCGACCTGGTCGAGGAAGTCTGACGGATGAAAA
>BBSZ01011258.1:3464-14225 GCA_000981365.1 Subanguina moxae | reverse complement strand
GCAGGGGACCTCCCTTGGTTGGGCTCGTACTCGTAGATGCTAGCCAAAGCTCGCAGCTCTAAATTACATGCATTTAACCTAAATGGCTATAAAAAAATTGACCAGTTGCTTTGTAAATGCCAAAGTCAGTTCTTTGACATTTGGCTGCTCGCATGTCCCTGTCCAGATTGGGTGCTGCCAACACCTTTGCATTCTTGTGGAGCGCAACGGCTGCTTGTCTGCCAGGTGAATTGGTCATTCTGGTTGAGCCAGTGCAACCATGGCACACTTAACGCATATATTTTTTGCTTTCCAAAATAATTTCATTGTGTTCCAAAAAGTTTGCAATTATTCTTTAGGCTATAATCTTTTTGTGCATGGTATACCAAAAAATCAGCGCTACTACGATATACCTTGCCCCCAATCCTCAGAGCTTGAATCCAAGCAATACTCTTGGTCAGAGAATGCAGCTAGAGGCATCTGTTGCCCTGGTCGTTTAAGGGTAACGGGTAAATGGCCCTCCAAATTAGCGGCCCCTATTACTCCCTTCCCCTCCCAATCAAGCCCTTATTCCTCTTTAAGTTACTATTTTGGACTCTTTTTAGGAAAATCTTTACTTAAAAACTTATTTTTTTTGGGGTAGGGGGCTGTATTTCCTAGTACCGTTAGGAAATCTAATTGCGAGTAAAAAAAGGATCTAAAATGCTTGCAATCTCATATTCTTCTGCAAGTGACCAACCTATGACCCACTGTAGTACTAGAATGAGCAGAAGGCGACCATCTAGTAAATTTTGCCTTCTCCTCGCTGACCTTTTTGGACCAATCAGCCACAGATCAACCAAGAAATGCTTCAGCTCAAACAGGAAAATGAGGTTTGAAATGGAAGTTTGCATTCTTTTTTCTCATTTTAACAAAAGCGTGGTGAAAAATAGATGCAGATTTGCGAATTGAATAGTAGCTGAATATTTACTATTGTTTTACTACTAAATATTTTCAAAGAAAAGAAATTTTACAAAGTTCTAGTTCTAAAGTATTAAGATATGTCTGTCAGGATGAGCATTTCTGCGACGAGCAAAATTCACTTGAACTTAATGAGCGGAAAGAAAAAGAGGATGATGAGTTGTGTGTGTTTGCACTCACTTCTTCAATAATCCGTGCTCCAAGAGTTTTTGACTGGCTAAGGATTATTGAGGAAATTCATGGGTGATGGATGTGCTCTAATCCCCCCTCAAGGGATCACCCTAAATAATGAGCAACATAGAGAGAGGACTGAGGTTAATTCCTATTCAATTGTGCAATCCCTCTCTCTCTGAGCAATTATTTCTTCGGTGGAGCGTGCGTTAACTGTCAAGGCTGTGTTCTTCATTGTTTTCAGCTTTCAGTGATGTCTGCAGTGGAATTTATAGCAAGTTCGAATATTGTGTGTTGAAGGTGGAAATTATGATGATGGTGCTTCGTAGAGATTAAACAAATATTTTGAAAAATGGGTACTTCTTCATCTTTGCACCCTTCCTTACTCTTACTTGCACCCTTCCTTCTTACTTAAAGGGAAATAGCAAGAAAAGTCCTCAGTAATTCGAATTTGAAAGCAGAAAGTCACAGTCCAACGCGTTCACGTCCCAAAAGTAATAGCACCGATGACGATCATGCGACAATCATGATTTGGGCGGTAAATTCATTGTACTTTATATCAAGGCTATGCCTATAACAAAGTCTAAAAGGCTATGCCTATAACAATTTATCAAAAATAAAACTATACAGATAAGATCCAGATAATGAGTGAATGCAGCTATAATCTATAGATCCGAAATCATTGTTTGAATTTTAAAAGTCTTACGCTTACCTACTCGGCTGCTGAACTATCATTGAAATGAAATCTGTCTTTGTTGTCCCTACTATTGCTCTGATGATGCTTGCTGAGACTGCTTATGGAAGGCCCAGCCAAGCCAGTGTCCAAGAGTACACTGTGCTGTTTCTGCACTGTTACGGTAAGCAAGCCATTTTCCTAGTCGTATTGCACTCTACAAAACTGCTGCTCTTTAGCCTCCTTCTCATCCACCTCTGACTTCTCCATTCTGTCTCGAGTGCTGAACCATCCCTCCAACCAAAAGGCTGTTTCGAAATATGTTTCGAAATGTAGTACTTGATGTGTTTGCAGTGAAATCTACATCACATTTATTGACAAAAATCAAGAATACCGGCGTTGCTTATAATTAACTATCTCAAGTCTTTATTATCAACCTATCTAAAAGGTGCGTTTATTAAGAAAAGGGTATGTGAATAGCCTCGAAACCCATCAGAATACTAGACAGTCAATTTACTTTATTACTCTTATTATTGTTTAAGCATATTAGTTTAAAAAAATATATATGGGTTATATTTGTGCAGAGTACTATATTTCTTAGATTAATCCACCTTTCCATTTGATTGCATCTAAAATAATAAAATGAATAATCATTGTTCAATATTGTTTGCTTTTTTATGTAGTATATTTGTGTGCCCCTATTCTATTATTCCCTTCCCCTCCAAATACAGCCATCAACCCATTAAATTTTCGTTTGTTTTTTTTTACATAAATTATGCTTAAAAATGGCTTTTATGTATTTTTGGAAAAATTAATTGAGGGGGATGGGTGTATAACCATGAACAACCAGAACACATCTAAAAAAATATGAAAAAGTTACTAGAGTGTAAAAGCAAACAAAAGAGCCGTACATCCTTGCAGACAGGCAGCATATGTGGCTGCAGCAGTGGCTGTCAGGGCGGATGTTCCAGCCGCACACGCTGCCTGTAAAAATTTTTAAAATTATGTCTACAAATAGGATACATAAAGTAAACCTGGCAGGCTGCGTAGGCCAAAGGCCCGCTTTCAACGGCAACCACAAATACCAACAAAAAAAAGCCGAAGAAGATCAAGTTATTCATCCTAAATATAAGTAGTAAATAAATTCATCGTATTAATTATTACTACATTTATTTGTATATATACCAATCTAAACCAATATTATATACCAAACATAGCCTAGATTTCAAACTAAGTTTTTAAAGAGATCAAAAAAGAAAACCACTCGAGGTTTCCATACTTAAAAAACATAAATTCTAACCTGTTCTAAGATAACTCAAGGGAAGCTTGAGCAGAATATATTTGAAAAAGCTTTTCTGAGATTTAAATGTGCATGTAAACGAGGCCTAATAAGAACAAAACAAGACCATTTTGTTCACTTATTATCTCTTTATTGCAAAAAATAATAACGCTAGAGCCACGACAGAAAGAACTGATGTAAACATTCAATAAAAATAAAATTTTTTGCTATCAGTTTCTGGTTTTTAATTCACAGATCCTTGCAAGTGAAAAAGAAAGACGTATTCGTCAAAAAATGTTGTTTTCGATTAGATTTGTAAACACTCAGTTTTGCAATAATAATGGCAGGACCAAAGGTCTTTTTCGAAAAAGCCATACAAAGGGAAATTTGGCCACAAAAGCTGCAGATTCCTTTTCTTTTGACGAGCACTGAGCGCCGATTTAGTAGCAGGACAATAGGGGGAAGGTTATGCGGCCAATTGGGAACAGATGTGTAGCACTCACAAAAATTAAAAACGGTAAACCGAAATGATTGGGGAAAAATTTTAAGCCAAAGTTTCCATAGAGCATAGAGAAAATAGGACAAAGAGATTCTTACTGAAGAACAAAGAGATTTTTACTGAAATTTTCTTCTTGCTCATTCGCTTCGCGACAACACTTACAGATGCATTTAATTCTAATTCTTAATACAATTTAATACAATTCAAATGACAAATATAAAAGGGGTCCAAACACTTTTCAAAAAAGCAAGGCAAGTGGATAGAAGACGGGCCTGTCCACTGGTAATCGATCCTGCTCCTATGGGCGCCACTTATTTATAGCGCCCATATGCGCTGTCGAATCACCAGGGGAGGAGCAGACAAGGGAGAAGCATACATTTTTAGTGTAAAGTACAACAGCAATTCCAAACCAAACATTTTCAACGATAAAACATATCAATACATTCCAATCTATTTGCACGGCTTACAAAACCAGCAAACGGGATGTAATACAGCAAAGATTGATGAACTATGGACCGCGGACTAAACTAATCTATCTAAAAGTTCAATCACTTACAGTACCTATATTATTTTCTTTAGTCTTTAGTTTTGTGCACTGAACGTTGATGGTGGTCTGCCTTTTTATCAGTTGAAAAAAAATTAGGCAGTGGTTTTAATTGTGATCTGTCTTTTATTTACCAATTTTTTCTTAGACAAAAGATTGAAAGAACACGCGTTCAACTAAAAATTATGCAGAATTTTCTTTTTATCGTGTTATGAAGGCTATAAAACGTCAAATCTATAGTCAACTTTCTTTGTCCATAGCTTCCCATGTAGGTTGTCAAAGCAGAAAGTGTACACACCAGGCTTTGTAACCAGTATCTTAAATAACAATAAAGAAGGTAAATTAAATTGTTATGTCTGAAGAATTTAAACCTTGCGGCATTCTGGGACATACTCTGTAAGTAGACGAAATTTGGGCCAGATTATTTCTTTAGTCTTTTGTTCAGCACTGCATTTCGATAACTGGTCAGTGTTGATGAAACTGTCGAGATCCGAACGAAAAATGTGAAAGTCCAAATCCCCGCTTTCACATCTCCACCACCATCGTAGCTCCTTTTGTTTATTCTCTTCTAAATATTGGAAAGAGCACATTTGTGCCTTGACATTTGCGCCCCAAAAATTTTTGGGCGCAAATGTCGCGTGACTACTATTGACTTTCAGAAACTTGTCACCAATTTTTTCCAATAAAAATGGAAATTTAGTATTCTGAACAATCTCCTCCAAAGTAAATTCGACTAAAAACTTTTTTGTAATACCTCCAATCCTGATATCGATATTAATAGATTTCCTGGCCCCAATAGATATCCTCTTTATTTTTGTCAAATCATATAGAGGGTCTTTAGCCACCTCATAGTACATAGACTTTGGCACTTTTCCACCCATTCGAATGTCTCCATACTCACTTTCCGCCGGTTTGCTACCTCCCCAGTGTCTGTAAAGCAGGCTTTCTCCTATGCTTTCCTAAAAAAGAATTATTTAAAATCAAATTTATGCATAAACACTTGCTTGCAGGTGAAGTTTCCAATCGGCACCAAGAAAGTGAATTTTCTGTTGGGTTTGTCTTGCCAAAGCTGGCTGAATAGCAGACCAAAAAAGTTGAAGAAAACTAGGGGATCTAATAATAAACACTTTTTTCAACACATCTGGGAACAATTCCTAAAATAATTTGATAATGAAATTATGTTAAAAGACATAGCCAGATTAAAGTACAGTCAACCTTCGATTTAACGACCCCCCTGAGGACTAACTCAAGGTGGTCGTTAAATCGAGGGTTGACTGTATTCCTCACTTCTTTTTGATACCTTGGCCCTATGTAAGAGGAGATCAGAGAAAAATTAGTACTTTTTCTTAAGTGGCACCAATATTTTTTGCTATTTTTTAAAGACCGTCCAGTAACCCTGATTAGTTCTGTGCAATCAACCAGATTGATCAACCGGCGCGCCCAACCAGTGTCCTACCTGTCGATTACTTAAAACAACTGGTTGATCAACCGAAAACCAATCTACCGGTTGATGTGGTGGTGGATAAAATTAAGGATTACATAGGACTAATCCTGATCTCATCTCCAAGACTCGAAGCTACCAGACCGCCCGCCCCCCGCGACGCCGAAAGGATCAAAAAGACTGTAGGATATCATTTTAGACATTTTCAATCAAGTTGAGAAGACTTTAGTCTAGCCAAAAAAATTATCGCACCTGTAATTGAGCCAATAAAGTGGTTATTAGCTTGATAAACCCGAAATCCAGTTTTTCTAAAGATAATTCCTCTAGATCGATTATCAAAACAGTGCCTAGCTGTTTGTCTGATTTCTTTTCTCCCTCTCTAATGAGTTTCATCACACCCTCGCTCTCAGCTATTCGCATTAGAAATAAATCCGAAATCATTGTGCTTCTTAAAAGTCCGTGTCCATCAAGACGGCCAACCACTTGAAGAGAGACAATATATCCTTCTTTATCAAAGCCAATCATTGATCCTGAATGGGAAATATTAGTAAAAATTATTTTAATGCTAATTTTGGTAGTGGGGGGCTGTATTGGGAGGGGACAATTAAGGAGCCACTTTCTAAGGAGGACTTACTCAGGCAAAGAGATGGCCTTGAACATAGTTTTGCTTACTAGGTTCTACCGCTATTGCTTATTGTGGTTTATTTTTGGTGGGGGGGGGGGATATAATCCGCCAGAGTCGAAAATTAGTAGCTAAGATTGTGAGCAATCTTCTGGCATGTCCATCAGTCATCAAAAAAATTTAGACCATCACGCAATGTCACAAACACATTTTTTTTTGCATCAAAGGGTGGGCTACAATTATAAGAAAAAGGATATATGTTGTAAATTTAAGGTTAGTGCAACCTTCGTGCTTTTCCGTTCAGCATTGCTTGCCTATTCGGAAAATTGCTGGATGTTTTACAAATAAAGTTGACCATGGAACTATGACTTGATTATAAGAAGTGTTCAAAAGCATTTTGTTTCGCAAGGGTCGTGTAAGTAAACGTAACCTGGCATATACAATGAAGACTTTGTGCACTGGTCACAAAAGGTGGTAATTTTTTCAATGGTTGAGAAGTCTTGCTTGGTGAGCCCAAGAGAATAAATTGTTTGCAGAGCAATTTGTAGCTTCTTAATGACCACATCTAAAGACCTTGCTTTGTATGTGTTTATTGCAAAAGATATTGACAGCTTTTTACCAACCAACGTTTCTATCCCAACCAATAAGCCATCGTAGCAAACTTGTGTTGTCGTCATAGGCTGGCACTATCTCCAGCTCTTTTTTCAGTCGGTTTCTAACTTCTTCAATGAGCGCTAAGTCTTCGTCATCAATTGGGATACAAGATGAAGTACTTTTATTGCAACCTTTAGCCATTTGCTTTAAAATATTTTCGTCACTGTTTGATTCAATTAATAAATAAGCAAATGCAGTGGTTTTACACAATCGTTAAAAAAAGAAAAAAAAAACTCTTTAATCACTAAGCAACCGCCAGACCAACTAGTTCAGCCTTTCTCTTCCCTTTCTCTTTTTTTTTTCATTTGCTTTTCAATTTTTGCATCGAATGTATGCTTTTAAAAGCTTATAAATATGCAGAAGCACAGTAAGTTGGAAAAAAACATGTATATCCGATAAAACACCCTCGCTACTTTAAAAATCTTTGTTTGGAGTCAAAGCAAATGTTATGGGTCATTGTATTTTCTTTTAGCATGCCAGATGCAAAAGCTTTCTGAACAATTTTACATAAAAAGCAAAATTTGTTAGCTTTTTTTTTTATCATGATCAGAAAGTGGAGGCTAGCTCTCCTTAATAATTCTAGTTTTGTATATCAAAAACTGCTTTTCGATTTGTTAGTCTTAAACAAAACAAATGCAAAAAATGTTCGTCTAATTCAATATGAGTCAAAAAGTTACACACCCAACACGCCCCATGTCTGACTCGTTTCGCCCAACTCGCCCCGGGTCTAACTCGCTTTGCCCAGCTCGCCACGGGTGCCAATTTTATTTGTTAGTCCTGGAACCACTAAACCTCGGTCAAGCAGGGTATATGCTATATTTCTCCTAACCTACGCACGACTAAATGAAGTGTTTGCTTGTATATGTATTTGAATCTAGGACAAGACTAGTTGGACTCGAGCCGAGTTGGGTTTTTACCTCTAATTGGTATTCTTGGTCATTGTACTTTACTCTAGGTCTGACTCTCGATATTAAGTTTTCATTTTCTTCTTTTCTTTTGCAGATAAAGGCAACGGTGATTATATGCTTACACATACAAAATATACGTTCTATTATTATTTTACATGTGAACATGGCACTTAAATAGAGTTATTTATAATCTTTTCTTATATATTCAAAGCTTGAAATCATTCTTTCCAGAAGAGCGGTTTTGATACATTCATCTTGCACCAAAGCGTAATGGTTAAGTATGATCATAAAAGAAAAAAGCATCTCCGAAGCATATTGGAAGTGGAACATCTTCTTGACCAACTCCAAAGTGTAGGGATTTTGCACCCCAAACTTTTTGCAACCGGCCTCAAAGCTTGTAAAATAGAGCTCAATCCAGCTGTCTAAACAGCGCAACTTAATTGACGCGTTTACACCAATTAAGATACATCTCAAAACATCAATTAGGCCGGTGCTGGGGTGAGAAAACTGCCAATCTAGAAGGGCAGAGATTTCTGAGCCTATATCTACTTTGTTTTCATCTAGAAAACCAAAAATAATGTTGTTTGCCCAGAAATCGCCGTGGCAAAGCACTGCTGGAGTGTTAAAATGTTTGTGCACCTCGAATATCATGATCTCGTTCTGACTAGCCACCTTAAGAAGAGCTTCTTTGTTGCGTTTAAAATAGTCAACAGGAAGTTTAAGAAGGTTTTCTACTATCGACATTTTTGTCTGCCCATCCTAAAATGTAAATAATAAGAGATTATGGTTTACACAATTTATTTCGACAACCTCTTGATCAAGCGTGCAGTTCCACTTCAGCTGCTGTAATAGTTCTTGTGAATTGGGTATAGAGAGAGAAATTGCATGAATCTCAGCAATACACTTTATTAGGCTTTCTACCTAAATTAAATTTATAGGTGAAGTATGCTCTCTTCTCTGTGTTTGCTAACGTCTTCTTAGTGAGCCCTTAAGTAATTTTTTCTTTTGTTCTAATTTTCAGCCTTGGGTTATATTTTTAAAGATTATGTAGCTTAAAATTATAGAACATTTACCTGCCGTTCATTCATGCCTTGCATCACACTTGGGTGAGCTCCTTTTCCACCCAAGTCTTCCATTAAGATGCAGGCGTTCTCTAGGCCTGCAGCGTTGTTTGCCTTGCGAGATGAAAAGATCTGTGCAATGTACACTACTTTTTCTATTTTACTGCTAAAGTTTTCGTAGCAAAATATTTCTTTGTCATGGCATTCAGCTAGCTTCACAGCAAAATCTTTAAGCTAAAATTAATAAAAATTGGCACTACTGCACTATACAGATAGAATTTAGAAACACCCTAAAAATATGGGACTTATTGCGATATACCTCCTTCGGATAACGTTTGCTGATTTAGCCTAAGCCTAACTAAGCCTGTGGCTTTTTTGTATTCCTAAGTGTAGTAGCTGGGGTCAGGAAATACCATTTACAAGGCTGTTTATTTTGGGGAACCAGGGCAAAAAGCCAACTTTTGGTCAATTCAGCCATTTTTTTGAAAAAAAAAACCCCATTTTCTGGTATGAAGGTGTTCTAAATCCAACTTTAAAATCGGAAAAATAGTGGAGAAGAGGTGGATATATTGCAGTAGAGCCAAGCATGGTATATCTCGGAGATACAGCTCAGTAGAGTTTTTTAAGTTTTTAACACATACAAACTTATCATCTGCTAGAGTGTTGACTTCCGGTATATGAACAGTTGTGGGGACTTTTAAAATCACTGAAAATGGCTCTTCAACATTTTCAAAGTAGAATCGTATGCGGAAAATATGTGATAAAACTGCAAAAAACATCTTTTGATTAATTTTTAAATGAGAGAAACTATTTACATCCCTGGTTAGAAATTTGCTTTGCTTCTGCTTGAACAATTTTCTGCTTAGCATTTAAATCTAGCCACTGTTGATTGCCAGTTTTATTTAAGTTTTCCATGACATATTCCAAGTCAAAATTTGTTGAACCGATTGACTCTTTTAAATTGACAAGATCTCCAGCGGGAAGTGAAGTGGCGTTTGGCCGTTTTTCTGCCTTATGTTTTATATTGACTGCTTTAATCAGAGAGCTCAATGCTTCCTTTTGATCACTAACTGGCATTCTTCTGTAAAGACAATGTTGTTGTTTTTAAATTTTACAAAAAAGCACTTGGTCACTCAATCGCTTTTTTGGATTTTGGCTAAACTCTAGTTGAATGGCCACAAATTGTTAGGATTTCGTTAATCATGCAAATGCGGACCCTACTTTTAAATTTTTTGAGTTCTAAAAAAAGTTTATCGTATTTATGCTGTATTATACTCCACGGGCTATAATTGAATTCTCTTTTCCCACACTCCCAGCTATTGTGCAAAAAATATCGCGGTATAAAAACGGCAAATTCAAAAAGTTATGAACAAAATTCACTCCAAAAAAAATGGCCATACCTTATAATACAGGAGTAAAATAGAAATAATTTCTGCCTTACTATAATAACTAAATAGATAAAAAAAAGTTGTCTCTTTTTGAAACTTTTATATGGATAAAACAAAACAATGGCGTCTCTAAGTTAAGAAAATAGAAAAACAAACACATAAGCGCTGTTTATTGAAAAAGAAAGTTCTGCGCATCTAGCTAATCCTACCTACTTAAACTTCCTCCTAAAAAAATTGAAGAGGCAAAAAAAACTTTTAAAGAAGATTAATTAAAATAAAATCAGCTTTTGATCAAAGCAGAAGTCATTAAACTTTTCTATGATATTTTGAAGATAAGTTATTTTTAATTTTAATTTCTTCAACAAAACTAGCAGGGGCCCTTGGGGCAAATTGGGGCAAAAGAAACGCTTTCGCGTTAGAACTGAGCCTAGGCAACGCTTACGCGTTGCGTCTTGGCCCCCCTAACCACCCCTAAAAACCCCCAAAGAAGCCCCAAAGAACCCCCAAAGAAGCCCCCAAAGAACCCCCGAGGAACCCCCAAAGAACCCCCGAGAAACCCCCATAGAACCCCCGAGGAACCCC
>BBSZ01011257.1:0-29952 GCA_000981365.1 Subanguina moxae | reverse complement strand
CTACACCCCATATGAGACTAGGCGCCGTAAGACGCCAATACAGTGAATAAGAAATTATTTCGTTTTTGTATATACCGAAAACAGTTGTTATTAAAGACACTTTGTGTTTTAACAATTGATTCCAAAACAATTTGTGCCAAAATGAATTTCTGATAGAATGTCTTTTTGTTAGAATTAATTTTTGATAGAATGTCTTTTTTTTAGAATAATTTTTGTCACAGTGTGGGTGTGCCTTATTGGAGGTGGCGAATAAAAATTGGAGGTATTTTTGAATTTTGCGCAAAAATCCCAACTGATCAAAAATTTGAGTTTTAAGAGTCTGTGAACGCTCGATATAATGATCACCCAAAAAGTTTGTTTCACAGTTGGGTTCGACCATTTTTTTATCTCACTTTTCGATATCTTTTGTCAATTCTATATTAATGTCTTTAAAGCAAAATCGCAAAGATTCTGAATTTGCCGGTCGTCTTTCAAAGAGCCAACATTATTGCCGTCAAAAAGCCAAACCTTGATATAACGTTATCCTTTTTTCAAAAATTAAATTTTAAAGTCTTTAAAAAAATTTCCTTAAAGGCAAAATTGTTGAGTTGATGAAAAATGACTGACAAATTCAGCTGTGGATCCAACTTTTAGGGGTGACGTTATATCGAGGGTTGACTGTAGTTTGCTTAAAAACTTTCAAATAGTCTGCTTGTTTCCTGGAAACAGTTGGGTAATGTGGCCTTATTTATTTAATTGACTTTGCCCGCATATTCAATAAAAACGCCTCTGGTCGCTAATTTTGTATAACAAAATAAAGATGGGATTATAAAATAAATAATTTGACTATTTTCTGAGCTGTAACATGTCCATTTTAGATTTACAAATGACTGTTTTTGTCGGTTGAGGTTCATGTGCTCAGCTGTGTGGCAATTATATTTTTTGGAAATAGTTTTCTTACTTAACACACTCAGCCTATCTTCTGGCGTTTCCCTTGAGGTTGGTGTGATTAAGCAGACTTCCAACATGTAATATGAATGATATTCTCTACTCTTTAGATGTCTAATGATTGGTTGGACGTTGAAGACTTCTCAAAATTCCAACCTCCTTTCCGACAGATTCAAATCAATATGGAGATGCAGAGTACTCATAAAGATTCACGGTAAATTTGCTGTCTACATATTAGTCCATTTTAGTCAAAATGTGCTCAGGTTGATAGCCATTTTGCAAGGTGAACACTGGAAGCTGATATTTCAATTTCTGCCAGATGCCAACAGTTCAATCTCTTCAATGCTTTTGCCAAATGACTCTTTTATGGATGATCTAGGGAATATTACTGATTGCGATTACGAAAGTCATCAGTTTATTACTTTGAACGTTGGTTTTTTTTCAATTACAAAAAATAAAAACAAAATTTCGGTGCTACCTGTAAGCACTTCTATAATGGTGACCCCTATCCAATGGTAAGGTAGGACCAAGGCTAGTTTTAAAAAATTTGAGCCTAAAATAGATTCGTATGCGGCAATTTTATGTAGAATTTGATTGTGAATATGAAATAATAAAAAGGAGAAATAGTAGATAAAAATCTTCGAAATTAAAACTTAAAAAATTTTCAAATTTTTTTATAAATTCTGATTTAGCTTAAATTAACTCCTCGCATGTTGATTGTGGGAAAGGCCGATTGGGTAGAATCAAGGCAGTATAGATTGCCCGTGGTGCTGCAATCTGGGGACCTATTCTACATATTATTTCTTCTTCAGTATAATAGCCTCAACTCTTCTAGCCAATTGGGAAAGCAGTTGCTAAGTGGCTTGAGTTGTCGCTTAAAAATTGGCATAGGAGGTAAGAGTAGAAACATTTTATGACATTTTAAAGAGTTAGAAGATTTTGACACGTATTTGTGCCCAAAAAAAAATTTTGACATACTGAATCTCAAATAGGGATCATGCTCTTGAAAATAATCAGATTCAGTGAGTTGCAAATGATTCACCATTCAGATAAACGTATACACGAGCATACCCAATACGACAACTATATTTTGCGTAGACGCAAATCCAAAGTGCCCAAACATACCACTTCTATTATCAACTATAAAAACATGCGTCAGAGGGAAGTGCCTCAGTCAGCAGGTTATTCCAATTATTTAAACAAGGAAGAAAACCAAGTGGAGGAAAGTCACCCCATCGACATCTTGAAAGACAAGGAAGTGTATAACGAGGTTCAAAGATCGGGGTGGGTTTTTTGCAAAATTACTTGTTTTTGAATATACAGGGTGATTTTTTATAAACGGACGAATGAAAATTTGCGATAACTTTTTGAATTCACGACATTTTGACGAGATCTTTTTTTTTATTCGATAGAGGACAGTGTCGCAAAGAGAATGGTACCAAACTTGCTCATAGCAGTTTATTCGAAACACCCAACAATTTCACCAAAACAAATAAGAACATTTGCAGGGATTTTCAGACAAAGTTCAAATTTTATCTTGTCCATCGCAAAATTTTCATTCTCTGTGTGACACTGTCCTCTATCGAATAAAAAAAGATCTCGTCAAAATGTCGTGAATTCAAAAAGTTATCGCAAATTTTCATTCGTCCGTTTATAAAAAATCACTCTGTATATTAATCAATACATTTATAGCACAAACGAAATCAATCGTATATGGTCAGACACATTTGTTGTGTTTTTTTTAGTGGAATTGGTCTTCATCAGCTTATTTGTAATCTTTGGCCTAACGATGTTCGTACTTTTGCAGGTAGGCAGAAATGTAGCATGAGCGTTTCGTTCTTTATTGTGAAAATAAAAAGAAAAATTTAAATTACTGGATTATACCTCATTGCTCTCTGACGGGGGCAACGGGGGCTTGGAGACTTAATGTTGAGGTGCGCACACAAACATGCCTGAGACATAAGTCACTCGAGAAGAAGCTCTGGATGCATGAAAATAGCATACATACCAGAGCTTTTTTATGCGGTAGACTGCAGTTAGCAAAACTATGTTCAAGGTATTCTCTTTTTTGAGTGGGCCTTCCTTAAAAAGTATCCCTTCCTTCCTTGTCCCTTCCCCTCTCTATACAGCACTTAATCCCAATAAAAATAGATGAAAAATAATTCTTAGATGATTAACGTACCTAAAAAGCCCAAGTGTTTTTTTTTTTGAGTGCTGTTATAATACAGTAGTACCAAAAATTTGTTCCTTCCGTGGTAAAAGATGCGAAAGACATTTTTAAGGTTGTTAAAGGTTCAAAATTTCCGAATATTGCATTTATTATTCAACAAATCTTTAATATTTTCAACTATTCGCTACCATTTCCGCTTTAACCCAAGGCTGAATGTCAGAACAAAAGAAAAAATTAGTAAAGCCCAGACCTAGATGATCACTTTTAGTTCAACTTTTCAATTTCAGAATTTTAGTTACTTTTATTTTAACCAAACCTCTAAAACGTGATTTGAGTTCCGCCTTTTTTCACTCTTTCTAGAGAGTAGCTTGCTAGACTTCGAGTGTTTAAGCCGGGGACTGTTTTTAGACTTCGAGGCTTTAAATTGGATAGTGTATATTATTTACTGTTCTGCTAGGTAGATTTCAACCTCAAACCCCCAAAATTTTTTTTGGGGGAAGTTAAACATTTTGTCATTAGTCCAGGCCTACACAGTCAAAATCCATTTTTGATACAAAAAATAGTATTTTAAAACCCTTTGTGATAATTACTGCAAAAACATGAAATTTTGAAACTAAAGTTAAAAATATTGAATTCCCTCCTATAAAACCTCTTTAGGCGACTTTACATGCTTCGAAAATTAAAATTGTTGGTCAAAAATTAATTTTATTATTTTAGTGTCGACCCAAGAACGAGGACAAACATGTCTCTATGTTTGCCTGACTGTGTTCACTTACCGTATTTATTGTAATAAAAGCCGTCTCAAATGGGAGCTTACTCCTGAAGGGCCTAAAATTAGAAGCAGTGTATCTCTATTAGAATAAATCCGGTCTGTTCGATTTGTTCTGAATGATCGATTGTGATCTACTTTGACCTTTAATTTGATCGTTTTTTGACCGTTTATAAATAGTTACAAACATTTGCTGAAAGTAATTGCTCACTGTACTGAATAAAATTAAGTTTTTTCTTGTTTGTAAAGTTTATGAACTTGAGTTGGAAACTCAGTGTAAATTACGCCAAGGTTTTAGACGGCAATATTACGGCAATATTATACAAGACTAATCTCTTCTCAGGTTGGACCGATGATTGCTGGTCGTAAACAACTGCCTTCAACAACATGCTCACTTCAAAAGCCGCAATTTAATGGATCTTGCATGTTCACCACTATAATCTTGTCCGGCGGTAAAGAATTGTCCCCAATACCAACCTTTGATGAGTATGGGAAACGCACGGAGAATTCGAGAAGCTTAACCAATTTTTTGGCGATAATCTACAAAAAGTCAAATAAATCTTTGTATATTCCAGTATTTACTATGATCAATTCGATTATTATCTTTAAATCAGTAAACACACATTGAAATGACATTAACGTCAACTCTCGATAGCTTGGCACCCTCGAAAATTTGACAGTCCTAGCGTAGTACCCTGGGATGCCGAGTTATCGTGGCTTCAGTGAGCCAAAAGACTGAAAAATAAATTGCTTTATAAGTCAGTAAGCAAATAAGGAAGTAAACAAAAGAAGAAGAGGAACGCAAAATATAGTAGTCTACCCGTAGAAACAACATTAACAATCAATAATGATAGCAATACAGAGGATAAATAAGCTGTAGAAACTTCTAGTGTATTGCCAATTCATAAATGTTTGGAGTGCAGATCTCCACCTCCAGCACTATGGGAATATTGGTAGCTGAGTTTGGGAACTGTGCCACTCACACTCAGTGACCGACTGTTCAGTCCGTTGCTGCAGCTACTGCCAAAACCATTGTGACTGGCTGTGAACCCGTTGGCAAAGCCATTGCCCAGAGGAGATGTCGGTGTACCACACACCAAAGAAAGACTCGAGCCACCGTGTTGTGAAGTGGAGTGTTTTCTGAAAAAAACTTAGGTTAGCTATTTTCAGATGCGCCAGCTAGAGGGTCGGTCAAATAAGTAATAATATTATATTGTTTTCAGATGCTAAACTCTTTCTCTTAAGCAAAATGGAGGAGATATAAAAAATATACAAAACTTCGGATATCTGAGGCGACCAAAATTTTGTTCTCCTAGCACAAAATTCCACACAAATTTTCGGATATTTTTGCTCAATTCTGAGCTCACCGTATAACCTCTATTTATCTTCCCCTCATATCTACTCACTACGGTCGGTGGTCAACGATTTTTTACGGCTCAATCACCTGGCAATTAGGTACTAGCACCATGCTCAAAAATATAACCCTGAATCTCAGCTACCGTATTTTCTCTAATAAAACTTTTGAATTAGGGGAGCGGGCGTTCTATTACAGAGAATACGGTATATTTTTGAGTATGTTGTCAGTACCAACTTACCAGGTGGTTAAGGGGTAAAAAATCGTTGACCATTGAACATCGTGACGAAAGAGGGGGGAGGATTAGAGGTTATACGGTATTCTTTATTTTCATTTCTAGGTTGACTCTTTTTGTATGTTTTACTTGTTTTTAGATATGTTAAGATTCTCTGGTAATAGCAGGAACGGGGGCAAAAAGTTAGCGGCATTTTTTGGAATACATAGCTACCTTGCTAAGATCTATATACCGAGGCCTTTTGCGTGTCTAAATGACGAATTGAGACATTTCTAGATTTGTTAAAAATGTTTCAGCAAAAAGCTGTTTGTTTGTAGTTTTTTTCAAAAGAAGAGGAGGACCAAGTTGATTTTACAAGATTTCCATACCTCACAAATTTTTCTGCGTAATACAAAACAATAACTTACCGACAGACAGGTTTGGGCAGCTCTTCGCAGGAAGAAGATCTATTGGAAACGGTGGAATGGCATGAGTTGCCGGACATGGAGCGACGTCGACGCAAACTACCACTTCCACCATAATTGCTTCCCAAATTGGTTTGAACTGAACAATCTTGTTTAAATTTCTATAAACCTTTTTGTAGACAAACCTTCATCTTCATCGCGCCTACCCATCCTGAACATCTGTTGGATGCTGAGAGGAGCTGAGAACACTCTACCCAAAATGACAATAGTGGTGAGCAGAGAAGAGATGGTGCAGCAAACTAGTACGACTGGAGGCACCACAAAAAACTGAAATTAAGTATTTAATTTTTGAGACTACTTGTGTATAATAAACCTCTTAGGGTCTAAGAATACCCCATATACAGGCAATTTATTAACGCCATATTTAGAGTGTCGCACAAAAGTTTCTTATGTTGCTTTGGGGACTTTTTCACTCTGATTTGCATCAATGTTATTACTAGACCCATCTGCTAGAATCTTCTCCAAGTCGGTATGATCAACTTTTTCCATTAATTGATGCCGGATGGCTGGCTGTTCCAACAAAATAACTACCCCAAGCACAAGTTTAATGTGGTTTAAGCGTGGTTCCGGGAGCAGCAAATCGATGTCATAGAGGAGCCAGCTCAAAGTCCAGATGCATTTTCTCAACATTCTCTGTACTCCTCTCCGAATAGGGTCAACCCAAAAATTTCGAAACCCATCTCTAACAGGCAATTATCCTGTATAGCCGTATAATGCTAACTTTTTGAGACTGTCCATGGCAACTGACTTACCAAGGAAAGAAGGAACTTCTTGCGATGCTGCTGCCAAGCATAACTGTAGAACAGGGAGAATATCAGAGTCCATAAAGCTAACTGGGCTTGGATGATGTCGCTCAGCAAAGAAGGTTTCTTGTGGTCAGCTGCATCCGAGGACACCTAAAATAACGATAACCATTAAAATAGAAAAATTTGAGACAAAATTGGATTGAGATGGATTGGATTGGATCCACGAGCTGTATCGATTGTATTTTTTCAATTTTGTTTGATCACCCAAAAATCTCGAGATAGATTCGAAAATTTTCCCATTTTTATGACAAGTGAAAAATAGTTCAAGGATGGGCATTGGACTATGTGTGGGGTCGCGGTCCGGTGGGTCCACATGGCTTTTAAGACTGATAAATTATAGACGGTGTCGCGGGCTCTAAAAATTATTTAAAAATTGAGAGGGTTATATTCCAATAAAGCCATGTCTGCCATTAGAACTAAACAGACTACCTGTGAAATAGTTTGATTTCTGTCAGGATTTGTCATAAAATATCGCATCAATAGGTTTTATGTAGAATAATCAAAAAAAGTTGCAGTCAAAAATACTAAACTGATTAAATAATTAGTGATCAAAAAAGTACAGAGAGGTGGAAACAAAAACAACAAAAAACAACAGCAATCAAAACTATTGATTGGTGCATCTTCACTCAGCCAGCCTGAGTGAAATTGCACAGCAACATTTCTCTCTCTATTTCCAAACAAAAAGGGAATCTCCGCGCACTTCTCCCCGGCACTTCTTCCTAAATATGTTAAAAAGCATAAATTTTTTTTACTATTTTAGACTGTATATAAAGGACTGGGTACTCCTGTATTTACCATCCCCCTCCCTCGAAATACTTCGGCCTTTCTAGGTTCATTGACCATATAAAAAGCATTTTTTGACCATTTTTAAAGGGAAGAAGGGCTTTATAGAAAGGAGAAGGGACAAGTAAGGGGCCACTTTCTAAAGAGGATTTACTCAGGAAAAGAACATAGTTTTGCCAACTGGGCTCTACTGCATAAAAAAGCTCTGGTATGCATGCTATTTTCACGCATCTAAAGCTTTATATTCTCTGCTATATAATTCAGTAAAGTCAAAGATTGTATATAACTGTGTATAAAAAGGCTTGAGCATAAAGTCACAATAAATAATTTTTGATAACTTTTCACACCCATAGATGAAACAAATTGTTTTCGAGAAAGACAAAATCAAAGGAAGACCAAGTTGACTTTTAGAAATTCAAAAAAAAGACCACATTTGTTAAACAACTTTATAGTAATTGATAAAAGAGCAGTCGCAATTGTTTACTACTTCCCCATTATATATTACAAAGACTAAGACAAACAATGCAGACAGAGAAACACGTGGGCATTGAACAGCTTGGAAAAGGAAGTATTTTTTGTAACCCACATTGCAATGAAAATCAGGCAGCTTGAAACTAATTTTTTGTGTAATCTCACAAGATTTCTGCTGATTTATTTAGACTGTTGGTTGTAATTTTCGAGAAAAACAACGTTTACAAAAGCTTTTTCATTTTCTTCAGTAACTTCCTCTTTTATGTGGAAAGCATATAAATAGACTTTGTGTTTAATGAAAGCACACATATTGCAAGGTAAGTACAAAGTACCAACCCATTGAGAAATTTCTAAAAAGAAATATTTTCTTTATCAATTCTTTTTTTCTACTATTCTATATATTTTGTATGAGGAAATTAGTTTGCTTCTGCTTCCGACCATATTTAATTAAAAAAAAATACATAAAACAGCATGCACAACATACTATTTTTGCAATAAATCCCAGTTAACAAAACTTTGTCCAAAGTACATCTTACATCTTTCTGACCTTTATACGGCTTCTAGGTATTCTCCGGACATGGTTTACCTTGGTCTCCCACTGTAAAAAGTCTATTATTGGTCACTTTTAGAAAAGCCCCACTTTCTGGTATAAAAAGGTGATGAAGACAATTGTTTCGTGTTTTATTTTATTTCAGTCGGTCTTATTTTCAAAAAGTTACAGTGCATGCATTTGCGTCTTTTAAATTTGGACCCTACACTTCATACTTTGTACCTACAAGTGTGGAGTAGCAAAAAAGAGTTATTATCAAAAAAAATTATTACTTTCAGTTTTGCTAGCAAAACAGCTTCCAAGCCATGTTCTTTACTCAAAATTTTTGGGAAGCACAAACACTAAATTAAGCAAACAAAACTTAAAAAGAGAGGAAATGACATATCTATAATATATAGCGGACCCAGCTGTGAAACGAACTTTTTGGGTGATCGTTATATCGAGCGTCGACTGTATATTTAAGAAGAATTGAAAAAGAGGTGCAATTTTGTTTTCATAAGAGCAAAGATTCGCAGAGGTTTTGGTATAAAAAGTCAGAAAAACATTTGATAAAGCATTGCACTAACTAAGTGCTTGCTGCTCATGAGTAGCTATTACATAAGGTGTTATCTTGGGCACAGAAATGTTCAAAACAACTCAATTCATACAAAAACAGCCGTGTTTTTATGTGGTGAAATGAAAAAAGGTAAATTTTAGCAATGAAATAGTAGCAAGATCAAACCTCACTCAAACACATACTCAATCTGTCCAAGTCGTTGTCCGAGGGGAAGTCAGAGAAATAGGCCTCCTAAACACAAATATAGATTACTTGTTCCAAACAATAAAGCTTTGACCCTATTAATGTATACCTCCGCTCCTAATATTTTTTTTCAAAAGTGTGTTTTTAACCCGTTAAAATAAATATTTTTTGTTAAAAACGATAAAAAAAGGTATTTCTCAACATCTTTTCATGACAAGAATAAGTCCTGTTAGTCCATACTACGATGGTCTACCCTACGTAGGCTGGGTCTACAGTGTACCATAAGCCCTGAGCTGGTAGTTATTAAGATTAGCATTAGCAAAAGCATTAGCTGTTGCTTTTTAATCTTAGCATTAGTGTTAGTAATCTTAGTATTAGTCCAAGTGTCCCTCAAGACAATATAACAATTTTATCCCACTCTTGAACAACAAGCAATATACATTCAACGGAAAAAGCAACTATCAATATTTAAGTCCGTTTATTCAATCTTCGGCACTTCTTTACTTTACACGCCCCCTTCAAATTTTAGGCAAAAATCAGAACATAACCCTCAAAAACCGAATCTTTTCATGCAGTTTGCCAACGTGAAGTTGCGAAGATTATCCATTTTTATCTAAAAAAATATGAAAGAAACACAAAAAACAACACCAAAAGATCAAAAGAGTAGAACAAAAATAAAAATTTGAAGGGGCGTGTAAAGCAAAGAAGTGCCCAGTCTTCCGCGAAGACTTCTCTTTGTGGCTGGTCATCTTCAATCATCAACAAATCGAGCACAGCTCAAAAACCGACACAAAGCAATGAAAAGCGGACAGTAATAAGATTTTCAGCTAACAAAGTTAGCTGAAAAACATGATTTAGGGGATGTCGGTATATGAGATATAATATAGCACCAGCCCTGAGTTTAAGTTGTATGCAATTATGCGTTTTTATTATTTGAAACGACTTTTTTCTTTTCTGTTTTTGGCGTTTAGAAATTGTTTAAAAATAGTTGAAAAATTAAAACATTTGAGTAGCGGGAGGTAAGTATACTATAGTTTTGCCAAAACTTTTTTTAAATTCATCTACTTGGTCTGGATCAATTGATTCTATGGACGAGGTACTGGATACTTTGGCTATTCTTTCCGCTCCATGTAGAGTACCATTGCCGGATTCAGGAGCCATTTGATGATTGAGAGAATAAATGTTCAGAGAAGAATCCAAGTTTTCTTCTTCCTCTACTTCTTCCACGCAATTCATGCAAAGCCAAAGCGGTAGAGATTGATTTAGCTAATCTAATCTACTGGCCAACAGATGAACATCTAAACTGCAAAAAATTATTTCAGTAAGTATAGAAAAACCGATAATCTAGAATAATTATAGATCAACAAACCACTCGATACAACTGTATCAAGCGAAAAAGCAATCACAATTTTTTTGCACATAAATAAAATGATCAAGGTCATTTACCTACTAATAGTTTTTCACAGAAAAAAAGATTGTCAAAAGTTATCTAATAGAAGCACATCATTCCAGCAATGGCTGTTTTATTAGATTTGGGAGGCGTAAAAGTCGATAAAAATTGTTGTGGTACAAAAGACAATTGAAAAGTTATCGCTAAAAAACAATTTTACACATATAAAAGTAACCAACAATCTCTTTAAATGATAATGAACCAAGTGTTCAGTAAATAAAATGCTGAATTTGCAAGCAGCCACTTTGGGGTAGAAGGAAGGAGTAGGACGAAAGAGAAATAACCAAACGAGTATGCAAACAGACATCCAAAGCAGGTAGTCGCAGATCGCTTGATAAGAGAATTTCTCAATAAAATAGGGCAGGTATATTTCTTATGGCTACAAATGGGCCAATCTATTTGGAAGTGACGTTCGGCGGTGGAACAGGCAGAAGATGAAATTGGCGGCAGAAAAGCAATGGAAAGAGTGGAAGCCGAGGAAACTACCATTACAAGACAAGAAGCCCAAGCCGCGCTCAATCTGGTCCGTCAATTTATGGAAAAAAATACAACAGATCCATTCATTCTCAAACGAGGCGACGCATTGGATGATTTCTTCTACAAGCAGCACCAATGAACGAAAAACAAAAAAAAGTTACCAATTTCTTTTCTGTTGTAAAATGAATTTTGAGTGCTATATTGTTGATTGTACGGTATACTTCTTATAGTTGGTGAAACTCGTTATAAAGGCACTTCAAATAATTTTTATTTCAAAAACTCTTGATATAAGAGCACTTCGCTATAAGGGCACTCTAGCTATAAGAGCACAAACTGTCAATCCCAATGTGTGCTCCTAAATCGAGAGTCGACTGTAATAGTAGATTTTCGTACCTAAACGTTTCCGTTATTTAAAATAACTTATTTTCCAAAAAATAGTGGCACTTTTTTGGGCGCATCGCCAAAATTTTAGATGTTTTTTGATTTTTTTTTTAATTTCGACGTTCCTATTTACTTTTCCGTACATAACTTGGCTGGAAATTACACTAACTTATAAAAAAAGTGAACCAAAATTGCTTTTTTTAAACCATAGTAAAAATTTGGAATACTTAATATAATCAAAAAAAATTTAAATCCAGTCTTCATACGACATACTCCATCGGAAGCGAGCCCGGAGTACTACTCATAGCTTTATTTGAACAATTTCCACAAATTTTAAATGCTTACCTTCACAAAATCGTCGCTCACCGAAAGATTCAGACTTCTGAATTTTTTGATCGATAGGACGAGCGCTTCTTCCATCATCATGCATACCTGGCTTGAGTCGAGCTTGCTTTGCACTGGCATCTTCTTTGATCGCCTTCAAAATGGCATTCTTGTTTTCGACAGTTTCACTAAGTGTTGTGCGTGGAATCTTGAACTGCTTGGCTAAAACGGACTTGTTATTGTTTGATGCAGCTGCTTCGATGATCGCTTTCTTGCTTCCAGTGTGATTGCACTTTGCTTTCGCTTTTCCATCTAAAAAAAAGAAAATAACACGACACACAAAAACACAAAAAATGAGGACAAAAGGAAAACAGAACAGGACTAATTGAAATTTAAAAAATTTGGCTGAAAGATAAAAAATGGTGCAAAATATGCAAGGTGACGGCTTATCGAGGGTGACGGGTTATCGAAGTTCGACTGTACTATTAAATTCTGTTGCCATCTAAATGAGTGGAAAAAGTGGACTAATTTATTTTCCATCCAACAACTATAAAAAAACATGTAAACCAAGTGTCTTTGGACCAGAAAAAAGGTATAAGTTAAGATAAATAAACAAAATTGACTCAACTTTTTTGAGCTGATATCAAAAAGAGGTGTATTTACACCGAGAAATATGAAAGCAGACAAAGGTCGTTATTGCCTTGCCTATCCACAATATTGACAAACAACAATGGCTGTGGTAAAAAGGAGGTCCAAATAATTAGAACAGAAAGATGTACTCCATCCCCATCTATCGGCGTTAGGATGGGCAGCAGTAGCCCTAGCAGTTGGGAAATGTGTTTGGATAAATCGATCTTAACTCTCCCTCCTTGTCTTACTGTTTTCCACCCAGTCTCAGCAAAAAAAGTAGGCAGTTATGTTTCAAGAAAAGCAGCATCAAAATACCTACTTTTTGTTTTTCTTCTTACAATACACTCACATTGGGGTTAACACGTTGGAAAATTATTGGAAAAACAATTGGCCTGTATTACGATGAAATGATGATGATAAAATTGAAGGAAAAAATACAAAATGGTCATATTTTTTGCACACACACACACAGAAAATAGAAAACAAAGAGATGAAGGACGAGAAAATGTTAAACAAAAAATATATATATTGCCTCAAAAAAGACTAAATAAAACAAAAAAGGCTAAATTTCAAACCAAACAAAGTCAAGTGGCCAAAAATAGTTTTCAAGGCTACATTTTGTTTGACTCAAATTAATGCATCACATTTTTGACGCTACTCGTTTATACCAACCGGATCGGATTCACATCGCAGGTGAGTCTGTGCGCGCATCTCTAACTCTCAAGCCCTCTTACAGGGACGACGGGGGCTTGGAGTTGAGATGCGCACAAAAACATACCTGAGACATAAATCATTCGAGAATAGCTCTGGATGCATGAAAATAGCATGCATAGCAGAGCTTCTTTATGCGGTAGTTCCCTGCAAGGGATAGTATGTGCAAGATCTTCTCTTTTCCTAGAGAGTGGTCCCTTACTTGTCTCTTTCCCTCCCTTATACAGCCCTTATTCCCAATAAAACAAGGTTGAGTAGCTATACCAGGGGGCTTAATATGAATGACACTGCCGTACTTTACCTCAATAGAGCGGCCGTATTTCTCGAGCTCAGCATGTAAGGGTTTTAACGCCGAAAAATATGAATAAATGAATAAATATCCATTTTTATACACCAAATAACGACTAATCGATTGCGGCGAACAAATGGTTGCGGCAAACAATTTGTTGCTGCGAACAATCAGTCACTTTTACAAGGCAGCGAACAAACGGTCATCTCACGAAAAGTCAATTTACTATTGGCCGCGGCGAACAATCAGCGCTCCGAAATTGTCTCTGTCCGTAGCGTTATTTTTAATTTAATGCATATGCTGTAGAAGGTGTGTATCTGAGGAGTATCTATTTCATACTTTTGTAGGCCTAACGCAGCTTTTGAGGATGCTTGCAAAGCTCGCTTGCTAGATCCAAGTTCTACTAAAGCTCTGTACAGAAAGGACATGGCGTTGATGCAAAGGAAAGAATTTCACGAAGCTATTTTGTGCTTTACGCGTTGTTGTGAAGAATTACCACATGACCAAGACTACAAAAATGCTCTGGCACTAGCAAACGAAAAGGTGAGAATTAAGTTTTTAAAACTTTTTTAAAGTATGTGTAGCTTAATTACACTGTGTTTAATATCATTTAGATAAAAAGTACCGAGCAAGTTTCGTCCGACAGCAGTGATGAAGACGACCAAATCGTCGAAGGCTTACAGACTCCTAGACGTCGCTCAACTTTTTTAGCATTCAAAGCTTGCCTCCGAAGAGGACTATGAGCAGTAGGATAAGAACAAGCCTTTTGTGTGGAAAAGGTTTTTAACTTCTTACATTTTTAGAGCAGTTTTTGTCAGCATGTATCAGAAGAAACACAAGAAATCTAAAGAAATCGACAGTTTGTAACTACTACTGTGAGTATGGAAGAAAGCAGCAGTACAATTGCTCAGTAAAGTATCGAGTGCGTCGAGATACTAGGTCGAACACTATTTTGGTTGAGCAGACATTAAATGAACATGACCATCACCTGAAAAGCGAAGGGGTGCGCAGCAAAGAGACAAAAGCTTTCATCAGATCAATTGCTTCCAATTCTAATACCCCACTTCTGATTCAAAGGCAGATATCGGTATAAAAATTTCTATGATATAAATTAACCCATAAATTTCTTCATTTAGAACACTCCTGGCTGGGTAGGACAAGTACCGTCACTGAAACAGATCAAAAATCTTTTGTATCAAGATCATTAGTTCTAAAAAAGGATTAGCACTTTATCCACCTTCTGCTTCGCAGATTCCTCTTCACCACAAACAGAGACCCGGAAGGCCCAAGAAAATGACTTCGGCTTTGCAAAGATAGAGAAAAACAGACTTTTTTATTTACAAACTTAATTGCAATCGAATTTATAATCAGTATTATATTCTGTCTTATACTTTTTTAATTACTTTTATATTATATACAGCAGCATACTCTAAATAAATAGCTCAGTAATCATAAAAAAGTGCGGTGAAACTGTTTGCTAATCTTTTAAAAAACGGTATCGAAATCCGAAAAATAGGCATATCGAATTTTTTCATATCGAATGAGGTTCTAATGGCAGAGGTTTCAGCCTTGATTTGGTTACATAAGCTGTCGCTATGAAAATATTTTCAGATTTTTGACCATGGCAAAATTGCGACTAAAATTTTCATGTTTTCAAGTATTTGTTAACAGTCAAGACTCGAAAATGTTTTTGGTAGTATCAGAGATTAATTGAATAATTCCGGTGAAAAGAAGGGTGAAAGGTAAAGAAAATGAAAAAAAAAACCATAGGAAAAAAGGTAAGAGAAATTATTGAATGTTGGCCGACCATCGCTGGTCACGCTATGGGAACTTTTATTGCTATGGAAAATGGTGCATGCAGGTTTCCAAACTGTTGAAAATCCCTAAGTATTGGGTGAGGTATCGAATTGACTTTGTGACTAGGTTTAGTATTTAAAATTAAAAGTAATTTGAAAATCTTGTGTTACCAAAACTTTTTCGTCGAAATTAAAAATAACAATGGGACCAAAGCATTATAAAATTGAAGCAGCAGCACTTTGCTGACAGCCCAATATATAAAGATTATAGCTTTAAAAGTTAGACTAAATAAAGCAAAAAAGTAATCTATGGAAGGTTTTATAAAAGGAAACATTATGTGGAGAAAACAAGCAGTACCCAATCAATTAGACTTTGGACTCATTTTATTTATTGTCAATCAAAAGAGACTTTTTGTAAAGGGCAAAGGCTCCCAAGAAGGCAGGCTTTTTTTGACTACATAGTTTTATCTTAAATTATATTGAGGCGCATGAAATTTGCCTTTGAATCCAAAAATGAAGTGACGTGAAGTGATTTTCACGTGCTTCACTCAAGAAAAAAAAATACTTGTTTGGACTTGAAATTACACAAATAGATTGTGTTATCTCTAAAATAGAGACAGAAAGAGGACCGAAATTGGCACTGGTCCTAAAGGGCACAATTTTTATTTAAAAGAAATACATGCTTATCCTGACCGTGAAATTTTTTTCAAGACTTCTTCTTCACATTTTCTCTTTTTTAGTCTTTATTTTCAATTGTTTGGTTACTGCAGTAGGCCCCACACTGAAATGGATGGTTTGCACAAGCTTTGAACTTTGTATGAACATTCTTGGACCTTGTCCGAACCTTGATAATGAGGTCGGATATACATCCGCCCCCCCCCCCCGCCAAAATAGATGTCGCTACTCAAAACATCTTTTTAATGGTTTTTAGCATATAAAGGTTACTTATAATGGTTGAAACACACAAATTTTAAGTTTGAAAACTGTTTAATTATAAATTTTTGTGAAATATTTGTTTTAAACCCTTCAAAAACTTTAACTGTTTATGTTAATTTTTTGATTAATGTATGTATAAATGTTCATGTAAAGCTAAAAGGCCCAAGCAAGGCGAAGGAGCTGCCTGATCCATTTTAGCTGCAAAATATGAGGCAAGCAAAGGTTGTGAGTAGAGAAAAAAACGTTTTTACGTCATATATCTGAGCACAACAGTTTATTTACTACAGGGTAATTCAAGAATTTCTAACACTTTTGAAAAACCATAAGCTTAGGAATATATTTTTATAAGTCAATTCAGCCTAACAAGTTTTTGGTATATGAAACCGTAGGAAGGACCAAACAAAAGTCGCGTTTTTGATATTACCAAAGAAAAACGACTAAAGACACGAATTGGGGGTGTTTTTTTTAGCCATTTCTGTGTCAATCAACCAAGCTTTACAAGATACGAATAACAGAATTTTTATATCGATCTCTATAACTTGCTTTGTGGGATGGATCTCCATCTTGCTAATTTCATAAAATTCAAGTTATATAAGAAATGAAAGCAGAGGAAAGAGGCTCAAAACAACACCAAACACTGCCGCTTCTCCTTTCATAATAGAAAAGATACATAAGTCATTCAAATTTATATCGGAATTTTTCTAACACAGGGTAATATAATTATATATCGTATAATACCCTGTAATAGTAAAGCATAAAGGGGACAAGCAAGGAGGTTAAACAAAAAATCATAATATTTTTGTTTTACCATCTCGTTCTTTACAAAATATTCACACTCCTCTTTGATGTTTTTATGATAAAGACATCTTTTATTGACTAACGCAGAAAATTTAAAGAAGGCTACAGAAGCTAAATCATTCGCTATTTCTAATTAAGTGGAAAATACTATTGAAAAATATATTTTTGAATAGTAAAATATTTTTTGTCTCAATAACTTTAAAGAATTCGAATGTTGGATATTTTACAATTTCTGGCAGTTATTTTATTAGCTGGCTTGTCGTTAGTCTCAAGCAATGACGAGTACACAGTTGTAGTAACAGTGGAAGACACAGAAGTAGAGAATATAATCTTTTCTATTCACAAAATAGGATGTTTTGTTTGTAGGTTTTTTACATAATAAGGAAAAGTTGACTTTGCTATATTATACCCCCACCCTCCCTTCAAAATTTTATAAAACTCGAAATGCATTTATTTTCTCAAGAAGTTTGCTCAGAAAGGGGGCGCCACAAATCTGAAAGGCTATTCACCCACAGTAGCGGAAAAAAGTTTTTGCCCAAGCACATTTGTTGATTACTTATACCTGTATTTCCACCAAAGCTTTTTTTTGGCACAATTCTTTAAATCAAAGCTTTTACTCAGACACTTAGCTAAATTTTGAGCGTAAATGTGTGATTGTACGCTACGGTTTTAAATATTTCATAGCAATTTTTTTAAAAGTGCGCATATTTTTGGGGCGGAAAAAGTCTTTGCCCAACACATTTAGCAGCTTATTTGTGCTGATTTTTTGTGACCGCTATGGCAGAATTATTTGGTTAACGCTTTTTTGGATCATTTAGGCAATATGGTGCGAAAAAAACTCGTTCCCGACATCAAATCATTCGTGCAAGAGAGGGTGATTAAGCCGATCGTGCTGTTGCGGCACTGTTTTCTGTTGGTACCGAACGCTTGGAACAATTTACAAGCGCTATAAGAAGACAAAATCGACTGAAGATCTTCCAAGAAGTGGCTGGCCGCGTAAATTCCCACCAAACACAAATCATTCTCTTTTCTGGACGAAGATCCTGTTGTATCCAAGGCTTTGGCGTGTCTCATGTGAACCACCCACTCTTTCCTTTGCTTCGTATTTACGTAGAGACACCACTTCTCGTCTCCAGTGACAATTCTGTACAGGAATCGGTCCTTATGGCCGCAGGTGGCACGATGGCGAGCAAGATTTTAAGTGGCAAACAAAACCCGCTTTTTCTTTTGTTCTTCATCAAATTAGTGTGGCACCCAAGCTCTCAATTTGTGAGTGAATGCCATGGATTTGAGGTGGTTACAGATGATCTTGTAAAAGGCCTTTCCTGCCCCAAAAAGCATTGCTGATCTTGTTTCTGTGCATAAAAAAGCCAAAAAATTTTATTTTAAGCAATTTTGCGAGGTGGGTTACCGAAATTATACCCAGCTTATATTAGAGATAATACGGTGTAAGAAAAACTGTTTTTATGGTTTTTTAGCGAAAGCGGTAGTGGTAGATGGAAACTTAAGACGTGCTATATTTTCATCTAATAGCGACGCTAAGAACTATGCAATTGGGGTGCCTGAGAGCCCTAGAAAAGGTAAAAACAGCTTTATAGACGTCTCAGAGATGACCTACAAACTATATGCGCTTTACAAAGCTGATGCAAACAATTTAAAAGTAAGGCGAACATTTTTTCAATAAAATATTAACTCTTATGGTAAAAGCAGTTCCTGGTACAGTGAAGCCTTTATATAACACACCCCTGCTAGAACATACACCTTAGCATAACATGCATTTTACAGATAACACTGGCTTTATTTTCACCCTCATTTTAACGTACAATAAAACTTTTCCACAGTGTACCCCAAGAGACCGAACGCAAATATCTAGTATGGAGAATTTTTGGCGCTACTAAGATATAAACGCCCCCCCCCCCCAATCCTCAGTGCTAGTTGGTTATACCCCCCCCCCTCAAAAAATCAATTTTTCCGTAAGTGTTTAAAATCCATTTTCAAGTATTATGCCAAAAAACAAAAAGACTATTTTAAAGGGGTTGAAGGCTGAGTTGGAAGGCGAAGGGAAAAGAATAGGGCGACTTTGTAAAAGGGCTACTCAACCTTGTTTTATTGGGAAGAATTCAAATTTTTTGTTCGATTACATTTTTGCATTTTTATAATAGTTTTTAAATAATTTATAAAAAGAATTGGAAAAATATAGCTGGAAGGACAGCGGTTTTTTCGGCTCAGAGATAGAGAAGCATATAGAAGCCAAATGACTACAAAATTACAAACAAAATAGAGGTCGAAAAAAGCATTCTGTTTGATAGTTTTTTTCCAGCGACTGGTAGAAGATGAAGGAAGTAAAACAAACCCTTATAAATTTAAGAACGATGAACGTCAACACAATAATACTTTTGTTTACATAGACGGAAAATTTGAAACAGTTCAAACTTTAGGACAATGGTTACAAAATGTAAAGAGCTCAACAAATGAACAAGCCCAGGAAGATGATAAGAAAAAAGAGATTAAAAAATTAAGCAAGCTTGGAAGCGTGAGAGAAAAAATTAGCAAACTTCATTTGAATTTGCGTAAAACAAACAAAAAATAAAGAAGAAGGAATCGTGAATAAAAAAGACCATACGATCAGTTTCTTTTCAATGCATGTTACAATTTATACAACATTTTTCAAAATCCCAATAAATTATTCTGTTGAAAAAGAGTTAACAATTTAAGCTTCAGTGGGCGATTGGAACAAAGTAATGCATTGAAAAACCTCTAAAAACTGCTTAGAATCACATTTTTAGCAGGGAAAAGATGGGAACCAGTATAAAGGGTGCGTAAAAAGTTCCCGGAATTTTAGAACTGCAATGATTTTATTATTTTTTTGAATCATTCATAACAAAGTAATATACCAGAATGATGCTGAGATTCTGAATTTCAAAGCTTTTTTAACAGATTATCGAAATGCCCTCCTTTTTCTGCTATACAGGCCCTCAAACGCTTCGGAAAGGCATCTACGATTGCCGCAAGCTGTTTCGGATCGATCCATTGCTGATTCTCATCGATTTCGCCATAGCACGCATTGATTGCTGATTATTTTGCTTGATCCTCTTGCGCACCCTCTCCCGATTGGTTGGACCCGTTGCTGTCAACGGTTCTTCCACTTCTTTACTTTTCACTGGTCGCTTCTGTCTCTTGGTAACGCTTGAGTACATCATAGACTGTTGAAAGTGGCATTCGGAGCGTTGATGAAATCACTCTTGCTTTTTTCCCTGCTTCATTTAACAAAATGACCGCTGATCGTTTTTCTTTTGACATCTAAAAGTTAGAAAAATATTGTTAAGTCAGTTTTGTAGAGGAAAAATGAGGCTACAAAATGGTATATTGCGATCTAGGGTATCAAGTTTTAATAATTGCGCAAATTCATATTTAAAAAAATTCCGGGAACTTTTTACGCACCCTGTAATGCTCAAAATTACAAAAATTTAAATTTTATCGTTATTAGGGTTAACCAATGGGCATATGCCCAGCGTTATATCCAGCTTATGAAAATTTGGGCATTTTGAGAATCTGTGGAGGAGGAGCCATTTTAATAGAATTAATTTTAAAATCTATATTTCGACTGATTTGATTTTGTCTTTTTTTTTTCTCGGAATAAGTGCTATACAGTTGAACTTCGATGACCCTGCACCCCAAAGCGCTCACCCACAGCAGGGTCCGACCATTTTTTTACCTTAACTTTTGACATCTTTTGCCAATTTTGATATAGATGTCTCTAAAGCGAAAAATTGCAAAGATTCTGAATTCGCCAGTCGTTTTTATGTGCCCGGTTGTATGCCCCCTATTTGAAAATGCCCGTGCATTTGCCCAACTCTAATCGTGATAATAGAATTAGATTGTGCCAGAAGTTTGGGACATAGCCTATGTCGTCTCTTCATTAGTCAAGCACTCGCAATTCGGGGCAAGTGTTTATGAAATTATACATTTTTAATAATTTATTCAACATTGGTTATCAAATAACAATATGATCCTTGACCATCGACATTTGAATTGGAAAAGACTCGAGCCAGGTGTTGTCGTGATTCTTATCCGTATAAATCTTCTCACCATTTTGACCTGCCACCTGCGAAGTGACCTGCAAAGAATAAACTTTTAGTCATTCTCGCCTAAAAAGTATTGAAAGGGGTGGAGGTAGGAGATGGTAGATTTCATTCTCGACAACGTTGAAAATCGACTCCAATTTGAACTATTTACTGAATTTTTTAATAAGTTACTCCAAAACAGAGAATACTTGCTCTGAATTTGATAACGAGGCTCTACTGGCCGAAGAAGCCAATTAATTGTCATATGGCTCACTCCAAACTCATCAACCAGCACCCTGGTGGTCTAGCTTGAATCTTCCCTCAGTGAATTCTGAACAAACATTTCTTTTAGCATCTTCTGCCTTGGAGTGCTTTAGTAGATAATCCAGTAAATAATTCTAGTTGAAGCGAAATTTCTGCGTTGTTGAGAATGTCATTCGCAGGCACGCCGCCCGCTTTAATTATAGTAAATCATCAAACACTCACTAATCCACACACCATATATCTGTAAAGGGCAAATTAGTTTTACATTTTGGACACTTGAATACAACTAACATACCCAACCAGCTGATCAGTTTTGCTACAAACAAATTACAATTCTCGTCAGAAAAACTGCAAAAAGATACCTGTATATTGTAAAACGTTGTTGTCCTTCATAGCCAATCATTCGGTTGATGTCCTAAAACTTTGAATTTATATTGAAATGGTAAATAAGTCATCACGGTTTTTTAAACCTTTTACTTAACAACAATTTCAACGGTCATTTTTCAACGAATTTTGGCAGCCCTAATGACAGCTCAAAAATATGCTTCTTATCAGTATTCTCGAAAAGAGAATTTATAAATATATTGGCTTTATTAATAGTCGCCTAATAGCTGCGAAGAAACGCCGTTCTACGGACCATTCTTCGCGCTCGAGCTATGATTTAAATCTTAAATAGATAAGTCAAATTAGCTCCCCTCTTTCTGTTTCTGAAATAGTCAAGTCAAGCGCTCTTTTGCTCAAGCCTGATGTGGAAGTCATGGCCCAGCACAGTCTCGCCTCGTCTATGTCGGCAGCGCAACTAAAATAGAAGCAAATGCTAGCCTTTTTTTGAGTTTGTTGGATTCGAAGCCAAACGCCGCAGCTCAGCACAAGGAGTCGATACTCGCTCATCAGCTCAAGAAATCACCAACCGCTCTCAGCTCTGTAGTGCGTGTGCCAGCGTAATGTGACATACTCTGCAAAGTCTGCATGTGCGCTGATCGACCGACGAACAGCGCACTGCCAAATCAATCTATGGAACTGAAAGAAGACAAACCGTGGGACACCAGTTCTCTAGTTGGAAAGGTCAATCGATCAATAGCTCCAACAATGGCTCAGCCTAAGACAAACATAATAAAGCTAATAGCTCTAAGCCTGCAATCTCCCTCGCATCTATATATATAAGCTATCAAGTCATAAGGCCCCACTTAAATTTTTGTAAAGGAATATACATAGATGGACAAATTCATCCCTGGTTTGTTTTCACGTAATTCTTTCCCAATTCGCGATATCTTATATGCCGATTTTTTTTATTTGAGCACTGAGACGTCTGGCAACAGAATTAAAATAAACTGAAAGTCTTATAGATGATTCTAATCTAACGCGTTTTGATTGTGATTTAAGAATAGGAGGATAGAATAAAATAGAAAAATAATTAAGAATAGAATCTCCAAAAATTTCATGTTCTATAAGAAGACGGTGCAACGCCTCATTGGAATTTTGAAGACAGTCAAAACTTGTGTTTATGGAATACAGTATTAAAGCTAAATTTGGATTCATTTTGCTGCCTTACATCTCAGCTTTCAAACAAAAAACTATCACAAGATACCAAGAATTAGAAAAATCATGCATAAAAACAGATCAGGGATAGATTCGCCCTAGGCTGTAGTAGTAGGACCTGTAGGTACATGCTCTCTGCAGGACAAACACCTAAAATAAATTTGCCTTCTTAAATTTGCTTCTAGCTTTTAGACAACAGTTTACCACTATAAAGACCAGTCATTTGGTTGCACACAGGCAAGATCTGTAATGGACAAGATCAAGTATAAATGCAAATATCGGGTTATTCAGTAAGATCTCGCCGCTTTTAAGCTAGTTAATACGTGAACGGAACTTATTGGATAACCCAACATTGTCTTACACTGAACACGCATCCTGGAATAGAGATGGCCCCAAGTTGCAAAGCGATTCCGTGGTTAGGACCAGCAACTCCCACAAACGTGTCTAAAAAATTTTTTGTGGGCGTCAGATACAAACACGCAGTCAATACAAATTTTACCAATAAATTTAGTGAGTGGTGCTCCCAAATTTTCGCCAGTATCAACACAGCGACCTATGCTTCTTGAGTTAAAAACATGTCTTAGATATGCTTTTTTAACCTCCCAAAATGGCTTTTCTATAAAAGTGTGGTTAGGAATTTTCGCTCTCTAAGCAAAAAAAATTACCTAGATACAGGTACACCCAATGAATAGCCTAAGTCCTTCAACTATTAATATTTGAAAATTGCGATTAAAGAGACTGTTTACTCTCCATCCACGTATAATTGGGAATCATTTTTTAACTTCATATGGAATTCAGGAATTCTCCTCTGTTCTACAGGCTCATTCCTCAAGGGAAGAAGGAGTTTCTGCTGTCTGGCTAAGCAATTTGACTGTAGTTCTCTTAAAGTGACTAAATGGTTTGAACGAAAATCGAAAACCCAGCTTTTTAGGCAACCGGAAGTTTGTCACAAAAAATCACAAATGTTTTGTTTTTTTTTCTTTAATATTTTCTTTTAACACGCCAAGCCCTGCCTGTAAGACCGGCTGTTTCTGGTGCAAAATTTATCGGAGAATCTGAATCTGAAATTAGTTTTTTCGATAAGAGTGATATTGCTTGAGATATCGTCCATTTTATGAATTGCGTCAAAAGCGACCTGAGTATGGTTAGGAAAGCAGGCGGTGCTCGAATATTTTATAGTCACACAAATGACTTCTATACCTTATTCGAAAGTGCAAAGATTCAGCTTTCAAATGAATGCTCACACGATATATATTTTCTAGCAAAAAAAGAAGAACGAAGACTTTTTCAAAAAAATTATGTCCGTTCATGTGATTGCAATTAATCACATCGTCCGCATATCCACCTACTTTCATGTTGCCTACTTTCATCATGAATGTGCCTCACACATTTTTCCAAATGCGCCCCCCCCCCTATAGTTCTGCGAAACATGTTACTTTGAGCACAAAATGTCTAAAAACGACATATATATGTAGATTAGAAACCATTTTAAAACGGATACTCCATTTCCAGTACAACATTTTTAAAATTTTCAATTTCCCATCAAAATAATTATGAAGACAAAAGCGAAACTTTTCTGCGTTTTGAAAACTTGTGCCTGTGTAGTATGAAATTGCTTAAAAATCACTACATTTTGTGATCAAGACAATTTTTTGCTATGTGGAAAGCAACGAGTTCTGTACAATTTCATTTGACTCTTAAAAATGGTCCCGGTTTTATATTGACGGAGAGTAAATAGTCCCTTCAAGGATTAGTAACTCACCAATTACATCTACCGCACGGCCTGTGTAAAGTCTGACAGCAACAATTAGAGCTCTTACCGTTTTTACATAGGAGCACTGCATTGAGTCTATGAACAATTTAATGTGAACAGACAATCAGTATAAATATAATTGCATACACTGAGCCCATTGCAAGGGATTTCCCTGATCACCTAGAAGCATTACTAGTCACTGTAGAAATTCTAAAAATATTAACCATTGGCATAAGTGGTCCCATATAATTCGGCAAATGTGTAACCATGCTGACTAAAAAAATTTTTACTATTGTATTTTAGATTTTTGTCAAGAAAACAAACGAGAAGAAATCAGCGGCCTGAAATTTAGAGACATTTTTACGGGAATATAAGTTGAAGTAAATTAATTTTTTTAGTTATTTTTTAATATTAACCCGCTCTCGAGTTACCGTCCACCATCATTTTGTCCATTTTAGCTCTTATTACCATGAAGAAACCGTATAGGGGCCCTATACTGGATTCGAAAAATTCTTTCCCACACCTGAATCATATTTTCAGTCTGTCCTACAACGCCACTTCTGTCCGAAACACTATGTTTTTAGATATTTTCCTGCAATCTTTCTTTATTTTTGAAGATGGAATTTGTGACTAAATTAGTAACTAGTTAGGTGATGAACGACGAGCCAAAATTTCCGTTTTCTTTAGCAAAAAATATTTTTTCGAATTTCTTGAATTTTTTGGTCCACTTAGAAGTTCGTGTTAATATTATGAGCGCTGTGTGCCATGCAATTTGCTATCGATCAAAAAGAAGTCCAAAAATGAGGACCGGAACTCGGGGATAGGATGAGTTGAAGACGGGTAGTTAAATTAAAAATTTGAACCCTTTGAATTTTTGACCTCAAAATTTCAGTAATTTTATTGTTTCAATAACACTATTCAAACTAAATAGTAGGCACTTAACGCCACAAATAGGACGTTAACATATCGGACAGATAAGTAGCTCCTACAATTTACTCAACCCTACAAAAGTGGGTGATGCGACATTGCCGCAGTGGCGTCTTCTAGTTTTGAGTGCTAAAATGCAAGTCAGAACTACTATTTTGGAGGACTCGGAATAGTGAACTTTAGCCCTATCGAATTCCACGTATCATACCAAAAAACTTTTTTCTTACTTTGGTTAGGACCATCGAGAATCTCGATCTTAACCCAAAATTTTTCAAATTCTTTGAAAGGTTTAGAAATAAATACCCCAGGAGCTATATTGGTACACGGTAAATTGCGGGTCGCCAAAATCGGGTGGGAAAAAATCTAGCCAGAAGGAATTTCAAATCCGTGGTTTTTTGACATATTTTTACTTGTCAATTGCTCCTATGAGCCTGTATGGTGTCTTTGAACCCAAAATAGCCAAAAAAATGAGGCAAAGCTGCTTCAAAAATACGAATTTGAAAATTTGTCTGGCCCAATTTTGTCCGATCCGATTTTGGCAACCTACAATTTACCCACAACCGCTATTACGAAAAAAGGTACCTGTTTCATTTTGTCCCCAGCACGATTTGACACTCCATCTCAAATAAATAATAAAAAAACTACATTGTCAACAAAAATTCAGAAGTTCTTACGCACGAAAACAACGGGTTGGTTTGTGAGCACCTCTTCCTTAGTCGTTTTACCACCTGAAAGGACAAAAATAAAAACTTATTTAGGGCAGATACGTCAAACTACCCACCAAAAGAGCCGAGCATGCCCAAATCTTTTCTACAAATATAAAATTCAATCCAATAAATTTTTGTCTACTCGTCCAAACCTTTCTAGATGCGCTTTCACATCCTCACCAAACTGTTCGCCCAACCATGTAGAAAAATCCAAAAGCAAAAATCCTTTCTACCGGAGCCTATCCCTTAGTGCCCCAGAGCAAAACTCAATGCTTTTGTCAAAAAATCATTTTTCATCACAGAAACGTCATAAAAAAATTTATCAATCTTTTTTATTAGATTGGTGCTTAGATGTTTATCCAATTTGTTGGATATCTTCCACCAATTTAACGAATTTCTTTCAGCCGGTACGCAGCCGAAGGATATCAAGTAAACTTATGGGTGCAATACTGTCAAACCTCGATTTAACGGTCCCCTAAAAAGTTGGATCCACACCAGGGTCCGACCATTTCTTTACCTCAACTTTTGACATATTTGATATAGATGTTTTAACGCAAAAAAAATGCAAGAATTCTGAATTTGCCAATCGTTTTTCAAAAAGCCAGCATTATTTACGTTAAAAAAGCCAACTCCCAATATAAGAGCACCTATTTTTCAAAAAGGGTGATCGTTATGGAGAGATTTGGCTTTTTTGACAGCAATAATGCTGGTTTTTTGAAAAGCGATTGGCAAATTCAGAATCCTTGCGATTTTTTGCCTTAGAGATATCAATATCGAAATTGGCAAAAGATGTCAAAAGTTGAGGTAAACAAATGGTCGGACCTAACTTTTTGGGGGACTATTAAATCGAGGTTTCACTGTACATTTTTTCTATACAAATATTTTTGACTTAGAAATTCTATGTTAGAATTCGTAACATTGGAAAAAAGCACAATTTTTTTAAAGTTTCCACTCAAAATAAACCGATTTTTGAATAGTCGGAAAATGTGGTTGGATTGGCTCCGGTATTACACAGAAATCTTAATCTTCAAAAACTGCAAAAATTGCAGTCTTAAAATTATTACCTGGAGTAAATTCAGCAAAGCTCAAGGCAATGGTAGAAAAAATTATTGAAAAAACCAAAAAAGTTGGCATTTTTTACAATAATTAATTGAACAAACAAATTATTGGCGAAAAAGTAAAAGGCTATTGAAAGAAAACTTTGAGTTATCCGTTTGAACTTCAGCACTCATCTCCTTCTCCTCTTCTCCTAATAAAAAAAGGAAAGGAGCGATTGATTGGCTGCTTTGTGGATCTCTTACTCATTTTAATATGATCTTTCTCTTTTGGCTTTTAGCCGGACCCTACCAATCCGGATTTTATGCTTCAGCAAAAGGGATATTTGACGACTTGCATGGCTCGCCTAAGGCATTCTATTACTGTCCAAACCACAACAGACATAAAATTGACGTTCAGACAGACATTATAGTTTTTATTAGCGAGGAAAATGGACAGGTCAATCAACAAAAATTAGAGGAGAAATTCATCTGGATATCTTTGCTCAAAAACAAGAAACAATTATGATTTTAGAGTTCTTCCTTCAAATCTTTCTCAAATTCACCTTCATCTTCTTGACCCACCCGAACACTATGCCAGGAAGCAGCTCCTTTGACTGGTATTGCTCGAGCTGAAGCCAGCAGTACATCGTCTTGTTGTAGAAGAGCTTCCAGTCTCCATTCACCCTGAAATATGTAAGGTACCGTATTTACTCCAATAAGTGAGCACCCCTAAATTCAAAAAATGTGTTGTGGCATTGTGTTTTTGACCTATGTTTTGCTGGTGTCTTCTGGGCAGTGTTGGCAATTTGAATCTTTGAATCCGAACTAATTTGGCGGGGAAAATTTCGACCGGATTAAATCCGCTCGAAAAAAAAATTGAGTCAAAAAATTTGAATCCGTCGAAAAATATTTTTCCGTATTGGATTCAAACAATTAATAAAAAAAAATAAATTTAATTTGAATCCGGATTAAAATTAACTGAAACTGAATATTGTAAAATGTTTTTAATTTCCCAAATAATTTCTGAAATTTTTCCGAAAAAAAATTCTCGACGCTACTGAGTTACATCCTCCTTTTCAAAAAAAAACTATTTTTCGTTATGCTAATTATGGTTCACCCTGATTTGGTCATAGACTATTTTGAAAATAAATTAGTGTGGCAAAAACTCTTTCTGGCAAAAATTCAAATTGGCAAAATGGAGACATTACTGAAACACTTCCCTATTTTCAGCAATAAAAGTTTTTCTCAAGATTAACCCACATCAAAGAAAAAATTTCTAAAAATAAAAAGCAGTAGGGAGAAACAAACTGTTATTTTGCACTTACAAATTTGGCCAAACCTTTTCGTAAAACCTATTATTACTTACATCAACTTGACTGAGCGAAGCTGCAGGCAGAGGAATCATGTGCGGAAATACTTCAGGCAATGAAATCAAGCCAGCTTTTTGGAAATGCTTGCAGTCTTTGCCCAGCACTTTGCACACATCATAGGAGCTAGAAATAAAAAAAGCAATTAGAAAAAAGACTAAAAATATGTGACTCACCAAATGTCATCAGGGATAAAAGAGCTTTGGCTTTTGCCTAAAGAGCAAAAAGTAAAGACTGCAAAGGATTTTTTTGCTTACCAGCAACACAAATTTTTCCTATGAAAAATGAGTTCTGTTCAGCCGTTAAATCAATCCATAGAGTTCTTTCCGTGTTTATCGGTTGAGACACTTTCATTTTACCTAAAATATTGATAAACTAAAGATTTTATTTTTTCCTTTTCCAAAATATCTAAAAAATATCCTACCAGAACTAATTCGAAAAAACCCCGGCAGAGCAATAAGTCCTTGTTCCTCAAAACAAATTGGGTGTTTTCGAGCATCATAGGTCAGGATTTGCACATTTTCAAATTGGATAGTTCCCATGCCTATGAAAATTAGGTAAATTTTGTAATAGCTAACAAAAAATATGTATCTCAGCTTTCTAGATGAACTTTTTGTTTATACCACTTGAAAGCCCTGCTAATTTCACATCCAAATACATCTCAACCCATAATAATTGGTGCTTCCATAGTTTTGGGACACTAAAACACATGGATAAATTGAAAAAATTGATCACCCTTTTTAAAGAGCTTTCGAAATCTCTGTTTAAAAGAATCAAGTACCGTAAATTCTCTATTAAAAGGCCCCTCCCTAATAGAAGGCCCCTCTCTAATAGAAGGCCCCTCTCTAATAGAAGGCCCCCCTAAGAGGAGGGTTGAAAAATAGAAGGCCCCTCTCTAATAAAAGACCCCCTCAAACAGCAAATTTTGGGTTAACACTTTATTGAACATGTATGAACCAATGGATCCTTCCGGTTTGAAGCACGCGATTTTTTCGTCCCCAGAGCCATCTGTTGGTGTTGTGATTGCGCAGACTGAAACAATAAATACCGTATATCTTCTATTAAGCCGGCATGTCGGCTTAATCCAAAAATAGAATCCAAAAAAGTAACCTTCAAACGATTTCGCGATCATCTCCTTGCTGAGTTCTTGCCAGGCTCGATGCACCCATTCCAATATCAAGTCCAGAGCAGGCGCCTTTGGGTTCCCTCCTTTAGTGAATTCTTTTTGAGCGTC
>BBSZ01011256.1:32032-49416 GCA_000981365.1 Subanguina moxae | reverse complement strand
GTGTGCAATATATCTTTAAATGGTTTAGCTACTCTCTAGCTGGTTTAAAAATTTTTGGGGCGCAAATGTCGCGTAATCGTCCACTGCACCATCTGTGACAGCCCAAAACCAGGGATCCAAAAGAATACACTTAACCTCTTTTGTGGTGCTTCAATCACAATTAAATTCTTGGTGATAACTTTTTGCCCTTTATCCTTATTCCATATGGCCGACCAGCAGCATAATTCACATATACCACAAAACAACGGCTTAGTTTTTCTCAAAAGAGTGCGAACTGTTGCCCTGGCCAACCTGTTCGCCTGACTATGGCTGACGTTACAAATAGGAAGCGCAAGAGGCTACTACAGTTGGTAGCTACTAATGCGGTTCTCTTTTTTTCTGTTACTTGTCCTACTAAAAGACTACTAAAAGACATAAGAATTTATTATTAAACTTTGAGAAATAAACAAATCAACAGGGATAGTGAACATAATTATTATATGCTTTTTTGCTCACTTGATTTAAGATTGTGCCTAGCTGTCGTCCAGGGCCAACTTCAAAATAAGAAGGGAATACATAGTCCTTAAAAAAATGCTCATTTAAATTGAGGAAAAATTCTTACAGAAATCAACCTGATGTTTCCTGAAGAGCAATTGAACAATTTGTTCCCACTTTACTGGTTGGCTGATTTGCTGGACCATAAACTTGCGAATTTTTTGCTCACGTCGAGGATAGAGTTTGCCAGAATAATTTGAGTAAACATTGATTGTAGGAAGGTTTATGGGTATTGTCTTAAGGACCTCTTCAACTTTTTGCTCAGCTGGTGCCATTAGGTAAGTATGGAAGGCTCCACTCACTGGCAGTCGTTTAATTACCTGAGCTCATGTAAATACAGGTGTAACAGAAAATTTGAAAAACTTGGTATTTTAGTCTGTTGGAATTGGTTTCTAGGTAGTCGAGACAGGAGTTGGTCCCACCAACAACTTTTACCCCACAGTACAAGTAGTTGGCCACATCACATATCGCCCATTCGTATTTGGCTCTAAAGACGTTAGACGGGGCTTAAGATAACAAAATGTTCTTAAGAACACCTACTTAGCTTCTTGTTTGGCTTCAGCTATAGCCTGGTCTAGTTTGGAAACAGCACTTGTTCTTACAGTCATCATTCCAGATGAAACTATTTGACTGCACTCATGCATGGCTTCTGCTCTTACTTTGATTACTTTAAGAGCTGAAATTAATTTATATGACTATAGCTCTGTCATTTCAAACATAAAGCCACCAACCATCTTGAAAAGATATAACTCCACCTAAAGCAAGTGCGCAATATTCTCCGATGCTAAAGCCGGCTACATCTGTGATTCTAGCAGCTAAGGCGGGCTGTTGAGACTTCAATTTCTCGACAGCAGCCATGGATGAGACAAAAACTGCCATTTGGCAGTAGATAGTCTGATCTAGTGTGGTTTTAGGTCCTTTTAGACAAATATCAAGCAAGTTGTATCCTAGAAATTCACTAGCTTCTTCAAATAGTCGAGCACTTGATGGGTTGTCTACGACCTGAAAGTCGATTAAAACATTTTGTATCACAAAATTAAGTCAGAACACCTTACTTTTTCGCCCATCTTTAAGTGTTGGGCACCTTGACCTGGAAACATCACAACAACCTGCTCAGCAATAGGAATATGATCAAAATTAGGGGCTGAGGTTGTAGGACTGGCAGGCTTGTTTTGTTTGGCTAAACTTGCCTGTTTCTTTTTAGACTTGAAAAAAGGTTCTCCTTGTGCCACTCCAGGCATTTCTAACAAGGATTGGGGCGACTTCTGAAAGGATTAGAGTGAAAATATTTTTGAGAGTTTGCCTACATTTCTGGTGAGCACAGGTGAAGACTTTGAAAAGTCGTTTCGGAAGTGAGGATGTCCATCCTGCTCTTTTTGCATTAACCCTTTGTTTCGCTGCATAGGACCGACCATTTTTCTGACGCATCGCACACCAGCTCTTGTGATAGAGTTAGGCAACAAAAAACAACTTAACAAGGGCTTCATAAGTCTTCTAAATAAGTTTGACTAATGCTTGACTAGTTCTAGCTGGGGAGAGATTAAATTAAAGGTAAGTACTTTTAGTAGTCATAAAATGTGAAATAGTCAATTTTATGAGTGTTTTGTACACATTTATTTCAAAATTATGTTTACATGGTAAAATTTACAACTAAATCTTACAGCAAACCACTAACAAATGTTTGAATATTAATTAAAAATTAAATGACTATTTTTCTAGTTAAAAACATAACAAAATGCCTTGGCGTCTATTATAAAAGCAAGAAAATATAGGAAACCCGCAAAATTAAAAAAACTAGAGTCTGCCTTACTTATATGAAATTTGTTAGAACTGGTGTTGGGGATTGGGGGAGCGAGTGGGATTGCGGGGCGGAATTTTGACCTATTTGCGGGATCCCGCAATCCCGCACGTTGTTAATGCGGGAATCCCGCAGGATTTTAGGATCTAAAAAACTGAAATGCTATAGAAATCTTACTGGTGGGATTGCGGGTGGGATTTCCACCCTTTTTTGGAATTCCTGCAGGATTCCCACGGGATTGCCGTCCCGCACCCCAACACTAGTTACAACTACTCAGGTGCTTCTAAAGCACAAGCTTTCAAATCTATATTGGCCAATGCACTTTTTCCATTTTGTAGAACTGAGAGTAGAGGAGAGCAGTGGCAGAAATAGCATCATCTACACCTACAGTTCTTTGGGGGAATTTACAGACGAGCACAGGAGTATAGATAAAAATCAGCTCATCACGCATCCAGGAAGCCAGAGGGCTAAAGCAAATGAATTAAAATTTTTTTATTTACTGAAGCGACCGTCAAAAACTTGCTTGTGAGCATTGAACTGATAGATTTTGTTGTTCTTCTTGTCCAACAAAGCAGTGCTGCTGGATCTAATTTCAACCATGTCAAAGTCTGTTCTATCGTGTGCCATATTGCAAGCTTGTCGTCCGGCTAGACGAGCTCCTGCAGCCAGACCAGCTGCCAAATTTGTCCAATCCGTGCCTTTGTTCACCTACCACTTATTTAGTCTTTAGTTTTTTAAGAAATTTACAAAAAGTTAACCATAATATGATAGGTTAAACAATGGAAGTGGATTCTCTGCAGTCGATAGTTGTAGTTTCTTGACTCCACATTGGACTTGTTGTGCCCATAAGTGGTCAACAGCCAATGTAGCATCTCGACAACCTTTAACAATCTGTTTACATATCTATCTTTGAAGTCGCTTACTTTGTAGGCATGAAGTACACGAACAGGGTACTGTTCAGTATATGGTCCATTCCCAATTTTGGACAAAAATGCTAGCTCTTGTTCATTGATACTTAGTGAATCAACATAAGGGATGATCTAAATGAATAAAAAGCTGTCTAATAAATAAAAGTTATTGCTTGCATTACTCTGTGAAGCACATCCTGAACATGGGAAGCGTCTCCCATACTACCTAGTTGCAAGTGCACAGGCATAAGTGGGTTGATTTGTTGGATGGACCTTTTGATCAGTCGCAGCTTTTCTAGCCGTACTTCCTGCTTCTATAAAAGTTGCATAGTCAATAGGCTGTGGGTAGCTCTTTATGTATCTAATAGTCAATGCAAAGCTAAGTAGGTCTGCTTGTGGGCTGAACATTGTCTAAACACGGCCCTAGTAACCTCTAAATGTGGCCTGAATAACAACTAGATATGGTCTGAACAGCACTAGAGGCGCTTTTCATAACAACGTTATATGAGTGATATAATTTCTTCTCATACTTGATATATCTATACTGTCTACTATCCGCAGTTAATAACCTTTTATAAACTTTCAGTTTTACGGTAAAGCTTTTACCTGAGCTTCCAACAAGTGAACACCCGAAAAAATGATGAGATCTGGGCGAAATTGACCAATGGCTTTAAAAAACATTTCAATAACGACGGAACTGCCGCTAAATCAATTATTTTATCAAAAGCTTGAATTTTTTTGTCTTATTGATATTACCTGTATTGATCATGCGAAGTGATGAAGCGAGAAGAAGCTGGAGCCACATATTCGCCCATGATCTCGCCCTGTTTATACTCCATAACCAAGTGCATCTCATCCTGCACAATACGCGTAGAATTGTTTCGGACAATAGATGGATGCAGTAAGGCTTGACTTCTCGGTCCAATAGGTCCCACAAGAAAAGCCTTAAAATTGCACAATTTAATGATTTTACAAAATTGTTGGAAATACAGTAGCAGCTGGGAAAGAAGACGCAATTTTCTGAGCCATAAGTGCAGCATTGCCTCCAATAGAATGCTAAAATTGGAAGAAATTAAAAGAAACTAAAAATTAAAAGAGGTCACTGTAAAACCGCTAAGTCTACAATGTTTCCTCTAATTAGGACTGCCCCCTAAATTCAAAAAGTTTGTAGCATTGTGCTTTTTACCTATATTTTGTTCACTCCTGGACATGTTACATACTAAAACGTAGCTTAGAATCTAGGCTACGTTATGATATATAGCATGCCCGGGGTCACTAAGAAAACATAGGTAAAAAACCCAATGCCACAAACATGTTTTTTTTTTCAAATTTAGGGGACCGTCCTATTAGAGGAAATTTGACAACGTAAATGAAATCACTTGTATTACTTATATGTATTATATTACTATATGATATTATAGAAATACTGGACAAAAATAGTCTACTTGCACACGAAGTTGCTTTTGTTCCGTCATAGCCACCAACTGTTCAAAAGATTTTTCATCAGCCATGTAGCTTAACCATTTTGCTTATAGATTTTGATAAAAATTCGCTTCCATTTTTTCCCAAATTACCGCTCAGCAGGCGCTCCTTTAGAAAAGAAGTGGGTGAAGACCTCGTACAAATCATCTAATCCATTTAACACTTCTTTGTCTCCAATACCCTCTGAAGATATGTTTAACTTGCCAACCAACTCTGTGCCAGATACAATCACATCCACGTTGCAGTTTATACTAAATTTTGGCATAGAAATTTGTAAAATTGTAGAAAGAACCAGCTTACCCAACTATAACTTTGCGAAATCGAATGGTTGGCTGAGTGATTACTCTATCCCAAGCTTTGAGCATGGCCTGCTCCACTGTCATTGAGTTTTCTCGGTGCTGTTCGTTGAAGTAGCTGTAGAGCCATGGACCTGCTGCACACACAAAAGCCCAATGCAACAAATAAGTGTAAGGCGTGTTGAAGGGAAACATGGCCTGTTTGTAATACCACAATTTTTATAATTTTATAAAAAGAGAAAAAAATAACTGAGGTGCCGCAACCACGGGTCTGATATAATTTAATCTAAACTTAACAAAAAAATATAAAACTCGTTTATTCTACAAAAAATAGCCTAAAGTTGAAAAAATAACATTTTTTAAACAATAAGTGTAACTTATAAGTTAAGATGGCTTTTACAACTCGTATTCTTAAATGCTTGTTTCGGCAATGTGGTGAAGACAATATGGCAAAAAAATTAGCGAAGTGAATTTATAATTAAACCTGCCAAGTGAAGATGAATGGGAATAAAGAAGCACAAAAATTACAGCTATAGCAACAATAAAAAAAGACAATAAAAGATGGCGGCTAAAGTATGGAACAGGCAGCCCAGTCAACTCTAGAACAGCACCCAGTCTGTTCTACAGTCAACTGGGGTGGCTATTTTTTCTAATAGGCAAAAAGAGCTCAGGAATCTGAATCTGAAAACAGAATTTTGGTTCTGTTCTAAAGTTGAATAGGGTAGCTGTTCCAGAGTTGCTCTAAGATGGCTTTCTAACAAAATGTCGACGACCCCATAAAAATGTCTGCATCTCACCTTTCTCATTTTTCAACAAAATTCCACTCATACGAATCATCGAAGCTCTGCCAATTCTGCGTTGAGTAAACACCTTACAAACATTTTATTTTCAAAGCTGTAGAAAAAACCAAGTCAACAATTGATAATTTAGACTTTGTGTTTGAGGTGTTACCTAAAGCAGCGGTGACAGCGCTTTGGAATAGTATAAACAGAATTTTGGGAGAAAAATCCCAAGTCTGGGCTTGAGATACACACATTTTTATAGATTTGAAGTCATTTTGGAGCAAGCTTAAAAGATGCCTCGATACTGAACCCTATTATGCACTTTTGTTAAAGTTATGACTCGGATAACATAAATGGAAACAAAATTTAGTAGTTTACAAATAATTTTCTTTTCCATTACTTTTTCTTTGTGTAAGATGTCACTTGCCAAGTAACCCCATTTTCTTCAAACTTCTCTTCTTCTGTGCCGACAAAATCGTTGTTCTTCTCAAACTGCTCCCAGTTAACATTCGGAAACGTAAGATCACATTCATAATCTTTGTCAATACGTGTCAAAACTAGTTTGTGCATCCAGGGATGGTTTAAGCCTTCAGCATAAATGTCTTTTCCACCAATGTTCCAAATGGTCTCTAGACGATCCTTGAACAACTCAGATTCAGTCAAAATAGTCAAAGCCTACAATTATTTTAAGGTTGAAGCCTAAGAAAAGAAGACTAGGTCAAAAACCTCATCTAATGCATTGGCAATGACCACTTGTTGCTCTATTTTCGGTGCCATTGTTCTGCTCAACACAACATTGATGCGATTCTTGAGTGGACGATACTTGGCGGGAATGCTATCCCAGCATCTCCTGCCCATTATAACTGCATTAATTTTGTTATGATCTGTTGTTCTGGTGGTTTGTCTAACAAAATGAGCATACTCTTTCGGCAAATGCCAGGGCAAGTCATTGTTTTTGGCAATTCCGAAACCGGCATCCACTGCTACAATCATGTTCATGTGATGTTTCAGAGACTTTGCAACCACCATTGACAATTTCGTGCGATATCATAAACAGAACCGGTAAGAAAAAACAAGCGTACAAATAAATTTTTTTTATATTTTTGATAAACTTTTCCAATTTGGTTGAAAATGCCAAGACTTTTCTCGTAACAGGACAAATCTTTTTATAAGTTGTTAATTACTTTCTATAACTCCGCTGATTCTGCTGATGCGCCCAGAGTTTTTCTACATCTCTTCAATTATGTTAGAGACAAAGAGCTCTCTGAGTGCCCTGCTCACCTTGTCCACCACTTCTATCGCCGTTGTGAATCCCATAACCACAATGTACCTTGTGAAAAACTATCGTCATACCATTCAACGCTTTCTCGGAAACTGTTTTCTTGGAGTTGGAAACCGTGTGGCTGGCTAGTTCTCTAGCTACAGTGAAAGCACGAGAGGATCAACCGCAAATTGTTTGAGTAAGACACCCACTGCCAGTGCAATTTCCAACGGAGCGATGAGTCCACGGCTTCGCCACAGATCTATAATCTATAATGGCAAAATTAGAAAAATAATGAGCTTCCGATTAAATAAAGAGACTTTCAAATCCCTGGTGGTCATTCAAAAGCAAAAAAAGCCCAACAATATGTTTTATTCACATAAAAAAAAAGGTTTTCTTGTTACAGAGATATGGATAAAACTGTTAAAACATTTTCAGAAATACATTTAGATGTAGTATCCTAAAATGGCTCAGAATTAATTATATCTCCCTCTTTTAATGATTTGAGGCCTACAAAGTGCAGAAAGCGGGTTTCTCTTTTGCGCCCTGAAAACATCTGCAGCTTTAAGTCTCAAAAGATGAAAATAATAGAGTAAAATCATTTCCGACAATTTTGGATGTACCGTATTTACTCTATTAAGCGGGCACCCTCTAATAAGCGGGCACCCTAGCTAATGAATTTGCAGCTCTTCCTGAGTCGTTTGAGATCTATCTTAGGTATTTCCCAATAACATTTGAATTATGATACGAAAAAAGGCCGAAAATTAAGCGGGCACCTTCCAATGAGCGCGCACCTTCTAATAAGCGGACCCCCTAGCAAAGGGTCGAAAAATAAGCGGGCATGCCCGCTTAATAGAGTAAATACGGTATTTTTTTACATTAGCCCATATTTTCTTATTTTTCACATCTCAATTGATTCTTTCTTTCTTTTGGCTAGTCATCCTCCATCACATCCTTCTCCATCACATCGAAATCGTATAGTTCAGCACACCGTCCTGAACCATAGGTGTAATGCCACCAAGAACCACCATTTCTTTGGTCGTACGATCTGAATCCATATTTAGTCATAACTTCTTTTAAATAAGCTCTATTCTCTGTTTGCTCAGGCGTAATTCCATCAAAATCATAGTTCAGCACACCGTCCTGAACCATAGGTGTAATGCCACCAAGAACCACCATTTCTTTGGTCGTACGATCTGAATCCATCATTCATATAATTAATTTCTGCTGCTCCTACTGTTCGTGTCTCCCATTTAATTTCGTGGAGATTAGCTAACTTTTGATTAGAAATAAGTGTGAGGTCAACTGAAAAGCCTCTGATGTTGTCTCTTTTGGCTTCATAGTTATAACTTTTGTAATAGAAAGCTATGTCAGCACTAGAACCAGGATAGTATTTAATTGCAAGTGCTTCATCTCGAGGTTCCCTCCAATGGCGTTTGTATAAATGTCTTCCTGTTTTTGCTATTTTTGTTACCCATTCATCTATTTTATCATAAGTTTTTCTTGGATGGTAGGCGTCATAAATAAGAAGGGAATAACCATTTTTAGCTACTTCCTCTTGCACATTTGCAAGTGCTTCTGCTGCTTCTAATTTGAGCATTGCTCTAGCATTGGTAGCATAACCAGGCAGAACTTCTCCAGTGATGTTGTTCGGAGAATTGTACAAAAGATTTTCTCGTATCTCAGGGTGTATGTCGCTCACGAATACAAATGTCTTCCTTTTGTTCAGCACAAAAAAATTATGTTCAGTGGAAGAACGCAACTTTTCCTTACTCAAGGTGTAGTGCCACCAGTAGTTAGGAGAATGATCGAAGCCATGCTTTTTCATTACATGCATTAGATATTTTCTATTTTCTGCTTGTTTTTCGGTTATACATTCAGAGCCATGGGCGGAGCATTCGTCGAAGGTATCAAAGCTGGAGCCCATGTCCACATATTGTATTTCTTCTTTTTCTCTTTTTCTTTTTTTGGACTTTTTTTCTTCTCTTTTTGAAGAGCTACAGCCCACTTCCATTGTGTCATTATTTATATTTTCTGTTCGCTTTCTTTTTGGTAATATTTTTTTGAACATATTTAAAAGCATTTGTGATATTTTTTGCGGTCTTTTTTCTTTTAAAGTGTCTGTCAGATCTACTTCATTGTCTGTAGAGCTTTCTTCTTCCTTTAAAACGAGTGTCACATCCACTGCATTGCCTGTACAACTTCCTATCTTTGACTTTACTAAGAAAGGTTTTAAGTCTTTATTGTCTATGTGTGGATATCTTTTCATCAAATATTTTGATAGATCATTAAGAGTCATTTTTGGATGGTAGGCGTCGTAAATAAGAAGGGAATAACCATTTTCAGCTACTTCGTTTTGCACATTTGCAAGTGCTTTTGCTGCTTCTTTAGTAAGTATTGCTGAGGAACCTTCCGTGTATCCATCTAAACGTCGTCCAGCAATGTTGTCTTCAGAACTATATACAAGGTTTTCTTGAATAGTTGGGATTACGTCGCTCACAAACACGAACTGCTTGTCTAATACGTCTGGATGACTCACCGATAATGGAGCACATGACAGCAGCAAGACTAGATGCACCCACATTGCTGTTGTGCCTAAAAACTCAGCAACTCTTGAACTTCACGACCTCAACCGATTTCCATGCATTTTTTTACAGGTTTTTGCCTTAAAAACCTAAAAATTTCTTTGGTGGACAAAAGACAAAAGTATGCAGAAAATGTATGGAAAATGCGTGGAGTCGTAAAGTACAAGAATCCAAAAAGCTGTTTTAGATAATTTCATCAACAGATATGTATATTTGCTTTACAGACATGTATATCAAAAAATCTCAGTCAAAAAGTCATTCAAGTTTATTCTGCCATATTCTGTTCAATGTACAAGAAATTCCTAGCATTTAAAAAATGAACTCTAGAATAGCACCAGTCTTCATGAGTCTTCATCTTCATAAAGTTTGTCTTCCTTGTTGTGGTTACTGATGTCTCCTCCTACTAGTATAAACAATGAAAACAGCACAAGTATGCCACAAAGCTGATTTTCCATGCTTTAGGAGACAAGTCATTCTTCTAAACTATGTTGAGCAGACTAATCTAAAGTGAGAAGGTGAAATAAAATTAATAAATGCTATAGCAAAGACATGAAATATCAATACTAGCCTTTTTCAAGGCTGTATTAATTTTTTTTATATCGTTGTATGTCTATTCTCTCGTGTGCTCTTGTTGTACTCTCCTGTTTGCTTTAGTCTCTCAAAAGACGTTAGTCTTTGATTAATAGTAAATATTGGAAAAATATATAATCTCACATAAAAATAAGTCTGTCAGATAGACATAAGACTATCTTAAAAATAAAAGAAAAAAAAAACTCTTCTTAACAATTCATTTTATTTTTACGACACTTAAATTTACATTTTTAATCATTTTTAGATAATGAATTGCGATTGGGAACTAGGACAAAAAATACATATTGGCTCCAAAAGGCATATCTTTTATGCCTTTCTATACCTTCTATAGGAGTGCTTAACCTGGCTGTGTATAGTCAAAATTCACAAAGCACAATAGTATGCAATACTCTTAGACTCTGGGCATTTAGAAACTTAGATGCCATCGGTAGCACTCATTTACTACGTTGAGTCAACCGAGAGTCAAGCCCGTAGAGTCAACTGAGCTGGCAAAACAGGGAGATTGGCTGAGCTTAGAAAAAAAGCCAAACTAAATTTGCTGCGAAAAAAAGAGCTGAATGAAGCAAGAAAAAAACTGGTAAACTAACAAACAAGATTGTTCTGGGAAACTTAAAAGAAACTTGCTGTGTAAAAACTCCTGACCCCCAGGAAAAAAGGGGTTTAAAGAGGGGTGAGGGTTAATGGGTGGCGAAAAAAATTTATAGCTGGGAAATGTGCTTTTGTATGCTTGACCCATATGAGTAGAAGAAGGGAAATGATGGTGCCAGCAGGAAGTTTCTCGCTGATAACAGAGACCATCAGAGAGAGGAGCAAGTTCTCCTTTGGTCTTAAGCTATCTTTCCAAGGGGAAGAAGTCAGCAAGAGAGAAGGAGCACTAGGTCAAAGCTATTATGTAAGGATAAAGGGAGGGGATCCAGCAGAGAAGTTCAGCAAAGAAACAAGAGAGGAACGAAAAGCAATCCCCATTCCGTAACCCGGCAAAGAAGAAAAGAAGAAGAAACTACAACAAACCAAACACAAATCAAGTACAATTAACACAAAAAAAGTTTACTTGTGAATCACAAGTTGTGATTTCTTTTTGATATTAGTACAGTCGATTTTCGATTTAGTGTAGGTGCTGGGGACCGGAACTAAACTAAATCGAGATATACACTAAATCGAGACTCGACTATTCTATTGTTCATTTTTGTTTTTGGTTACGGAAGGCGTACAACTTCAGTTCTGCTTTATTTTTTCTGTCGGTCCAGTAGTTGAAATAACAATACAATCTCCTTTATTGATTTTTTGCTTTTTTTCATCAGTTAATTTCCTAGTTTCTTTTTTCGAATTAACTATATAAAAGTAATATCCATCTGTTGTTACATAAGGCTTAATTGCATCAGACTTCATTAAAGCTGATTTAGTAAGTTCTGGTCCTCCATAAAAGGAAGTAACAAATGAATTGTTCAAATATACATTCACTTTGAATTCTAAAAAAATGTTGCAAAAGTTATTATTTTTTTTTATCATACTTTTTAAGGGATACAGTCAACTTTTAATGGCCTGGCATCCCAAGCAACCAAAACCTAAGTTATAAAACTTGGGTTTGTACGTTAAAAACCTATGTTGCTTTTTAACATTGATCGCACATTCCTGTTTTGTTAATTGTTTTCATAAACACCTTTGATTAAATACTTTTATGATGCGATTTGTGTGACCCCCAATTTAACTCAAGCCCTCATTTATGCTAGCTAACTGGGGCCAACGGCATTATTTGAAAACTTTCATTTTTTCATTTTATTGAATTTCATTTATTTCATTATTTTCTTCCTTGGTATTCAATTTTTTGTAAATTCTTGCTATCCAATGCATTTTTGTTCCTGTAAGTATAAACTTTTTGTCATTTAAGCCATTTGCCTAGTGTCTTCATTCTTGTCCTTCATTCTTCTTTTCAGCCAAAAGTGACTGAGATGGAGGTTAAAACCTAGGTCGTTGAAGAACTGGCTGTGGAGGGGCAAGTTTTAGATGATTTTTTGAATTTTGTTTTTTAATGTTATTGGAAGTTTGTCTTGAAAGACAAGTCTATAAATTTAGGTATTTATCCATATATCAGCCAAACCAAGTGGACGTCCACTTGATGTGATTTTTTTTACTTTCAGGCTCCAAAACTATTCTTTCTGTATTAATTAGAGCATTCTAAAGAGGGTTTCACAGGGGTGAACTGTCGTTTTATAGGGTGCTTTTCAACTTCTTCAAAGAATCGAAAAATAGCCTATAAACAGTATTTCAACCCGGTCAAACCTTCTTTAGAATGCTCTAATTAGTACAAGAAAGAAGTTTTCAGAGCGTAAAATTAAGAAAAAAATTTTACACCAAGTGGACATCCGCTTGATTGGTGGATGGAGAAACACCTAAACTTGCGAAGGTTCCTTGCAACGAACTAACAAACTAAACTAGAGAAAATAAATTTAAAAAACCATGTTCAACCAGCTCAAAAAATTCATCTCGAACTGGCCGTTTACCGAACTGCCTTAGTCGAAACGTATAGGGGTCGAATTGTACATGCATCCTCTCAGTTTTGACTGCTACCTCTGCTCGTAAAGATTATATGCACAAAATATTTATTCTTATTGAATCGCTTAAATAAAAGCCTAAGTTTATATAAAATCGTAAATTCTGAGCCGTTTTTAAAGCTCAGCGTGAAAAATCGCCCCTAAAAAAGATAAATAAAAAAAATTTGAAAATTCGATGACGGGATGACCAGTCATATTTTATTTTTTATTTGAAATTTTAAAAAATCTTCATTTTTAAATAGTGCCGTTGGCCGCTGGCCTACATTAAGCCATATTATTAAACATTGCATTTAAGTTCTACGTTTTATATCTTTGAATACACACAAAATAGACACAGGATTTTAAGGGAATAGGGTAAAGAATAGTTAAGCCCTCCCCAGTGAGTCAAGAGTCAATAATGTCAATGAGTCAATGATAGTACAGGAAAAAGGGTTTCAGAGCCTGAAAGTGAAAAAAATCAAAAGAAAAATCAAAACAGAGATTAGACATTCTAAAAACCATGGTCAACTGTCGTTTTACGGTTTACTTTATGGATGGCAACATATCAAACAAAAGAGCAGCGCTTTACAAAAAAGGCAAAATGAGACGGTGAATGAAAATAACGACAAAGAAATACCGAAAAAAATGCTTTTACTCCATTGTAAGCTACTATATAACTGTGTTACGTGACTTTGCTTGGCTCGCGAGTCAAATTCGTGTTTTGTGACTTTGACTCGCGAGTCATGTTACGCGGGAGTCTGAGTGGGCCTGTAGCATTTTGTATTTATTTATAGAGCAACTTACTTGATTTCAACGCTTTTGTCAAAGTTTTGGCTGCAGCATTGTAAAACTTAATGAGTAAATTGTTGCTTTTACTAGTTTTAAAAGGTTTGCTCTTTCCTTAATGTATAAAGAATTAAAAATTGATTGAATTCGTGAAAAGTTTACAAAGTATACTACAGTCAAACCTTGATATAACGAACCCCTGGGGACCAATCAAAATGTTTGTTATATCGAGGGTTTCGTTATATCGGGGTTCGTTATATTGAGGTTTGAATTTAATACATTCTTTAAATCTTAAAACCTACCTTTGTCTGCTGCAAAAGAAGCATCGAGCGCATAACGCAAAAAACAAACAATAACTAAGATACTTAAACTAGCTTTGAATACTGATGCCACCATTTTCAAATAAGATATAAAATACAATTGAAATAGTGTTTTCTTATCAGTGTAAATGCTATTTTATTTTGAAAAATACCCCTGTTTATTTTTTTAGAAACTCAGAGAATATCTTTTAGAATAAAAATAAGCAGCTGAAGGAAATATTTTTGGTGTCACAATTCTAAGAAAACAAGAATGCTTGCTTTCATATCGATTTTATAGGCAATATTGTGGTGAGAAGAGAATTCAGTTATACAAATCATGTGCAAAAGCAACAATTTTTTGATTTTTCTTTTTATGCAATTTTTTTGCATATATTTAGAAAACAGCAGTTTTCTAAACACCCGAATTTTTCATAAAAATTAAACTCTTTTTTATATAAAAGAAAATTTTGGAAAATCACCTAAAAAATAGTAAAATAAGTGATGATAGATACCAAGTTTCTGCGCCCAGAAACTCAGCACTACCCAGAAGAAGATGAATCCCAACTCTTAGGTGTAGGACAGCTTGAAGTGGTATAGAGGTGTTTATTTTGTGCACACAAATACATAAACCTCCGTTTCAAGCATTTAAGTAGTTTGTTAATGGATTGCAGACGCAGTTGGAGTGATGGGGAACAAAAGTTAGATACCGTTGGAAAGTGGAAGACTAAGCTATCAAATGGTGTTTGATCAAATTTCAATTGTTCCAACAACTCATTCTAAAGTGTGACCGTCGTTTGAGCTCTTAGCCATAGCAACAAGGTAAATTTATGGTAATTTCGGAGTATTCTCTTTAATTTTTTCACTACCGACAAATAAAACATTTGAACAAATTTATCGGTTGTAAAAGTTTCCCACAAGTTCAAACCGCATTATTTTGACAAGCTGTTTTTGCGCTTTTGTATAATTTTCTTGTATTTTCAAGCTTTAGTGATGTCCCTTTACGGCATTTCAAGGCCGGTAAGGCTGCATGTAGATCAGGCTGACTCAAAAGTGCGGTTGAAAACACGGACTGCTCGCTGTATGTTTGTAAAAGCTTAGAATTTAAAGCTGATTGAGAGAGGCTCAAATTGAAATCCCTTTTCAAATTATGGACTTATCCTAGGGTTACTTAATTGATCGGTCATTTAATGAAAATTGTTTACTTCCCAACTTTTGGTCACATTTCAGCAACCAAAAGCAACAGAGACTTCCCCACACACAGCCTGTATATAAACCCAACATTTTAGTCGGCTCGAAAATTACCAAAACTGCTGTCGTCAAAAGAACTTATGCAGAAGCCGATCTCTGTAATTTTCTTGAGACTCATTCTTTGGGAGCATTCAAAGAAGCCAATGTTTCCACTGATCAAGAATCCCAGTCTTCCAAATTGGCACTCCTACAATGGCTAGTGGAGCTTTGTCAAATTGTGAAAGGGTTGGAGTCATCCGTACTAAAGTCAAAGACCTATTATGATGAAATTTTTCAGCGGTATTTTTTTAAATCTTGGTAGTTATGCAGTTCGCACACCCAAATTTTTTTTTACACACCCAAACGCAGAAAAAGGATGTTGTTTTTTATCTACAAACATACATATTCACAATCTGAGACCACAAACGAAAGATGATATCAAAACCGGATGATAGTTTGCGTCAAACAAAGTCAGAAAACCGAAATAGATTGATTACACATCCTTCCTTATGTCTTGATTCAAATGTGTGCCAGGTGCTTTCGATTGCATTGATGTGAGATCCCGTCTCTGGACCAGCAAAGTTGTTTGAATGGTAAAAAAATATCCGACAAAGGAGTACAGACAGCCCTCGATAACCCGGCATGCCAAGGGACCGGAATGGAATTGCCGAATTATCGAGGGTGCCGAGTCGTCGAGGTCCACTTCTCGGTATCTTTCTTAAGCTACCGAGTTATCGAAGGTGTCGGATTAACAAGAGTGGACTGTATTTAGCACGCTGAGAAAGGCTACAAATGGGCAGGTTAGTGTACATGGGAACGAAACTGCATAAGTACCAATATTATTTATTAGATGTCATATCCTACTGCTTCAGAGTAATAGTGTGTTCTACCAATGATGACCATCGAGTCCGCACATTGGTGACTAATATCATCAAAATTTTGACAACATCTGATAGACAGCTGAACACATTGATCAAACACAATTATGACATTCTTCTCATTAGGTTTTTTTTTACATTTAATTCTATGAATAAATTTATAAAAAGTATTTAGAACGCTGGAATTGTTTGATTTGCCAGAAACAGAGAGAATAGAAAGCCTAAAACTAGTGTGCCAAATTTTTAACCTTTACCACCAATCTTCTTGTTTGAAGTCAATATTATCGGGGGACAGCAGGTTTATGCTGTTTATAAAGTGCAGTCTTAAAGCATTGGTGACCATTGTTTCAAGCCGGTTCGCCAAATCTCTGCCAGCCCTAGAAAAGCAGGAGGGCAAGAGAGAGTCGGATAGGTAGATGTTTAAAACAATTATTCTTTTAATACTTAAAATAGTGAATTGTTTGTAGGTTGAGTCTAGCTTCTATGGCCATCCTACTGCACATTGGAGTATATGAACCACTTCTAGTGGTGGATATTATCGGAACTAACTGGCTAATCCAGTCATTAAATGGCTTCTGTTTGGGAAATTCACGTATTTCAAGTCTTATACACCGACTGCTGGCTAGATGGCTTGATTCTCCTGAAGTTCGCCAAAAAGCTGAACTAGATCTAGTGCTTCAGGTAATTTAAAGCATAAAATAAAATTGAACTCAATATTTAGCAAGTGTTTGCTCCTCTCATCGATCTAGGCTTTTTTCAACACCCCACAAAGGAAATGTAAAATATTTAGTACGGAATCTACTTAATAATTGCATATTTCTGCAGGAGAGGAAGCATTTATCTAGCGAAAGTTGCAGAGAGCATGGAATTGTGCTCTCAAGCCATGCTAAATATAATGCGTACCTGGTCAGGTCTGCTGTCTTGTTTGGCTGTGGACAGAGATGGCAGCTTGCACTCTTCTTCACCTTTGAGGCATACTTTCTTTTCAAATCTGCTTCCAAATAATTTTCCTTCAGAATCATCCAGTATTTGGGTATTGAAACAGTGAGCAGTTGCAATCTACTCAAGTTGCAGGATATAATTATTGACCTATGCTGTGAATTTATGGGAGCAACCTATGCCAACAAAAAGTTTTCGAGTTGGCAAGAGACTGCAGTGTTTTATTGTAAGTATATTTACGGGTCTGTTTGTTCATGGATATAGCTAAAAAAAACTATTTGGGGGAGGGGATATATCTTATATATAGTAGAATTATATACAGTAGCGAGCAAAAAAAATTACCCAAGACAAATTGACTCAGAATTTTTTTTTAAATGCGGTTCAACCATTTTTTTTTTGGGACTTAACCAATGATCTAAAAAGCAAAATTGTAGCATTTTTATCGCTCTTTTAGATGGTATATAGCAATCTAAAACTAGTATCAAAT
>BBSZ01011256.1:0-32012 GCA_000981365.1 Subanguina moxae | reverse complement strand
AAATCTCAATTGATGTGTTGATCAACCTTGTGGACTCAATGCCACGTCGTTGTCAAGCAGTTGTTGATGCAAATGGTTATGCTACAAAACATTGAATGCTCAACAAAGCAGTTGGGTAAATTTTTTTGCTCGCCCAAAATTTGGGATAGACATAATAAAAGGTCAAAATTTTTAAAAAATTTGATACTAGTTTTAGATTGCTATATACCATCTAAAAGAGCGATAAAAATGCTACAATTTTGCTTTTTAGATCATTGGTTAAGTCCCAAAAAAAAATGGTTGAACCGCATTTTAAAAAAAATTCTGAGTCAATTTGTCTTGGGTAATTTTTTTTGCTCGCTACTGTATATCTTAGTAGCTCGAAATATAGCATCTTTATTCAAGAAATAAAAACAAATATTTCAAAAACCTTCTTTTGTCAGAGAGAGAGCATTTTCTTAATGCTTACAGACCTGTGTATTTACACCATTTCATATTTTCACATTGAAAAGACATCCTTAGCAAAAATGCAAAGACCAGACTCTTATAAGTGTTCTTTACGAGATGACTTTGTGGTGGCTGAAATGTCTGCACTAATCGCAGATGGTCATGTAATACCTGTAATATTCAATCCAAAGTTTTAGTTTTATGTTTTACAGATGTTTCAAGACCACACAGACTTGTTGCTAGGTTTTCGTTCAGTGGCTTGCTATGCCTTGATCATCGCCGGACTGCCGGAGGCACTTTGTCGATTAATTATAAGTAACCCTAACCAACCGTCCGCTCTCCGAGCAACAGTTCTGCTGTCCGATTTGCATCAAATGGTCGGTCAAACTGAGTTATGCGAAATGGTGCAAAAAGGCTTACCTTTTTGCTTATCTTTTTCACTAGCACTGTTGCAAGCAATTTATGTCAGTATTTGCCAAAGCTTTATACACCCTTAGATGTTCATGTCATAGGAGAAACAAAAAAACAGTGTATTAAGCTCAACAAGTACTTAAATATATTGTTTGTAATAGTGACGCTGAAAAAGTATTCTGTATATATTTGATTGCACCAATCAGTATAGCCGAATTAATTCCACTAATGTTTTTATTCAGAGCTCTGCTCTGATGCCAAGAGAATGGCGGTTGAGAATGCTGTGCCTACCCAGTCTAATAAAATTTGCCACAGAAACATTTTCGCAGAGCACAACTGCCAACAGAAGTGGAGCAGCTTTGGAAGAGAGCCCCACCTTGAATTCTTCAATGCCTTTTGTAGGTTTTGAAGAGCCCATAGATTTTTCAATGAAGAAACACAAGTAATATTTTACCCTTTTTATTAATTTTGTAGAGTCTATTACTAAAAAATAATGTATATTCAGTGACGCTTTGCTGGTGTTGGATCGGCTCGATCAACTTAACCAAATAAACGAAGACAGGCCCAGTTTGTTAAGCCAGTTGCATAACATCAATTTATTTGTCTTGCCTCATAAAATAAAGCCTGAAAACACAGTGATTGACGGTTTCGATGAGACAAGTTAGTAAAAATTGGTTGAACAGTGTAAACTAATGATTTCAGCTATGGATCCTCTATTCTCAGAGCTCTCCAACAAACTATTAATGAATTCAGCAAATGCCAATGGATATGTTGTAAAGTACTTAAACTGGAGGTTTGTGGACCAGCTATTGCAAGCTATGGAAGTGAATCCCACAGTAATGCACAAAGCAAGTAAGCACAGTGAAAAGTGCCACGTTTTCTTTTCTCAGGTATTGTTCAAAGTTTTGGTTATGTTACGAGCCGCCCTGTTGGCTATTCTTTCAATTCAATGGATTGGTTATTTTCAGTTAGCCAACCATTTTCTTCCTTCCAAACAAAATTTGATTCGAACCGGCACTGCTGATACTGCGGATTTCTTCTCTGTTAATTGTGGTCGCCGAGCTTATACCCTGATGGTTAAACATATAGCAGAGTATAAGGACTCTTTTTACACGGACATTATTGAATGTTTTGCTAAAAACTGCTGTGTTCAGTTAGATGAGGTAAGTTTTTATAGAAATTAAAAGATTTCAAATTTGTTGGTGATCGAACGGACGCCTTGGGCTATAAGTTTTGCAAATTTAGACAAACCTATACTCTGGCACCTTTGCGCCTAAAAACCTCTTGAATAGTGGAGCAGCCTACTACTTCTCACTTATCCGTGCTATTGGCTGTGTAAATGTAGGCTACAGAATATTGGAGAAAACAGCTCTGCTGCAAATGTAAGTCTCTTAATAATATAAAAGAACTATTTTAACACTTTTACGACAATTCTTATTGCCCAAGCAATAGAAAAAAAAACAATATTGCACCAAAATATTTCTACAATATATATTTATAAGCATATTTAAGCGAATTTTAGTCTGCAGCTAGGGTAAGGTTTTCTATGGTTTTTGTAAAACATAGAAGCATCGCTGGATTTGAGTGAGTTTGCCCAAGCAGCGGTACTTCTCCGACAACATTCCATCGTTTGGAAGTCCAGCTGCTGGGTTGCAATATGGTCTGCAGTGCTCATAGCCCATTTCAAAGACGTTATGGGCTTGGCAACAGGCGGTGGCATCTTCATAGCCACTCGCACAAATCATCATATCGGCCACTTTGCCGATCGGGCACCGACCTGTGAGCACGGCTAGTTGTAGCTAAATTGATCGGGATTTGTTGAGGATGTTTTTTGCATAGATGCTGCTTACTACAGTGAGAGTTTGGTCATAGCTGCACAGCTGAGAGCATCCATCTCCAAGCCTTTGGCAACAGTTATTAAAACGCTGGTTGGCCAATTCTTTAGAAATGCAAGGTTCCCAGTTGGGGTGTTTGGAGCACTGAAACATAAATTATTTCGGTTTGAGATATGCATACGTTTTTTTTTGTATTGGGTTGTAAAGAAAGTTCTTACAACCCAATATATAAAACATACAATCTATTAGATAACACACCCTTGTGATCCCAAAAATCCCCTTAAAAAAATCTAGCTCAGAAAAGAGACCCAATACCTGCCCTGTAATGCGACTGCCACTGAAAGTATGTCTTATGAGCCACTTAGAGTGTACGGATTACTCATGCACAGGCCACATCTACTACTCACCTTCACTAAATAAAGATGCCAAAAAAACTAGTTTGACTCCCTTACCTGCATCGGGAAACTAGGGCCACACCCAGAAATCTCTAGCGATCAAGATGACGGTAAAATGCAATGAAACATGGTTCAGCTTCCCCTTGCCTTTTAATTTTGGCCCTAGAGGGAGCTCTTCAATTAGAGAGCTTCCTTACTAAACAGTTAAGAGAATGCCCACCGTTGTAGGTTGAGGAAATGCTCCTCCGCTCTTTTCTGCATATCCATTCTTGTTGACGTACATTGCAGTTGGATCAATGCTGTTTGAGGCAGTAACTACTGTAGTTGGCACAGCTGCAAACCTGTATGGTTTAGCTGGCCCAACAGCTACAGGTTGGCTAGGGGCAGATGTGACTGACAAGGGTTCCCCGCTCTGTTGTGCTGGCAAGTAACCAGCGCCATTGTTGTAGATCTGTTTTGGTCTTTGAGAATCAATCGAGGCTTGGGGCCCATAAGTATACTGTGAGTTGGCTAGAGGCTGTTGAGATTGTTGTTCTGGAATCTGCAAAGAGACAGAGGGAGATGGGGGTGGTGCTCCAAATGCCCCTCCAGTTCCCACTTGACCCTGCTGAGCATACCCTGCCTGATTTTGTGGCAATGTCTGTGGTAATTGTTGACCTTGATTGTTAGCAGCCAACCCCTGGTATGTTTGAGGAGCGGCCACTGGTGCTAGGGTGACAAATGGCGCTGGAATTGCGACGGTATATGGCTGGTAGAAGGGTTGCTGTTGTTGAGCCTGAAAAGATTGATAGATCAAACTTTTCAATTTTTAGTCAAAGACGTGTAGAAGGAAGGATTTTAAATTCTTAAAATTCAAAATACACGCAAAAACCAACCGCATAAGATTGTTGAAGAAAAGGTTGGAATGGATTTGCAAAAGGTGAACTGCCTGGCTGTTGCACTGCAGCACCTGGTTGCTGGCCAAATGGCTGGGCAAAACCTCCTTGACTAAATGTTTGTGGTGATGCTTGTTGGGCTATTGACTGAGGTTGTTGCTGTTGCCCAAAAAGAGTGTTTGGCTGCTGGACTTGCGGTTGTTGGCCAAAATATTGAGGTTGGCCAAAGACTTGATTTTGTCCTGAATTCAAGCCAACATGCTCATTAGGAATAGGTTGTGCCTGTGCAGAGTATTGAGCGGGTGGAACTGCTGCAGCCGGGGCATAGGAAGATCCAAAGGCAGTTGGCTGGCCAACGTTGGCTGGTTGAGAGCCAACAGCTGGATATTGAGGTAACTGGATATTCGAGGGGGTTTGTGGGCCAGTGTTGGAGCTAACTTGATGAATAGCTCCAGTAAACTGGTGATGGTATTGGGGTTGCGGCTGCACTATTGGCTGTTGACCTTCTGCAGTAGCTGCTGGTAGACTTTGCGCTAAGGGTGCTTTATTAGCTTGTGAAGAAGCGGCTTGATTTTGATTTTCCTCATTTGCCGTTGGAGAGGAGAAAACGCCATGACGAACAGATGTTTGGGATGAGATGGAGTGATGGCTAGGACCCGTGTTGGAGATAGCCTGTCCATGGATTCTGGGCTGGGTGGGAAGGAAAGAGGAGCCACTAGCTAGGTGAACGGGTTTATAGTTGGCATTTCCAGCTCGTATCCTTGGACCCTAAAAAAAATAAATTAAGAGAATAAAATTCACTAGCATTTTTTCAAAGTAATCAATAAATTTTATAACTGCAACCCACCGTTGGGATTCGCTGCGGATCTGTTCCATAACAACTGGCACAAGTGCTAGGACACATTTGAGCAATAAATACCACACTACAATGTGTGCACCTTGCTCTATAGCAACTAGGCAAGTCGGTCTGCACCAACGGAAGAATAACTGATAGAGCCAAGGCAACATAACAATGTTTGATCCACATTTCTCCTGCACAAATCATAAAGATAACAAAGCAACCTTGAAAAAACCACTTTTGTGGCTGATCCAACAGTTCACGGAAGTGGCAGGCTCAATCAAATCTCCTCCTAGCCGACCAGCAACAAAATAATATATCACTGAAAGTGATATCTGCTGGCGAAAGGTCACAAAGTCAGTTTAACTCATTGACGAAGAAAAAAGAAAACAGGCAATCAAAAGGGAAAGTCCGTCGAATGCTTTAGAAGAAGAGATTCAAGAAATATAGCAGCAACGGTCCACTCAATCAAGCCTTCAACAAATTGTTGTTTTGTGTGGGAGCAGAAGAGAGAGAGACTACTGGATTAATTCTCCTGTTTTGGTGCGGGGGGATATGAAAAGTGAAATTAACTGGTTGAGCAGTTGAGCATTGCCTTCCCTAATTGATTATTAGTCTTCCTATAGGCACACTCTGGATCTCTTTTTCTTCTTCTGAATCCAAGCCAGACAAAAGAGAGACCCTTCTCTTCTTCTTTTTTTTTTGCTCGAGAAGAAATAAGGTCAATCTTTCACGTTCTCCTGATTTGATGACTGGTTGGACGGCAGCTTTTGTTGATCCTGCCGCATTCATGAGCTAAACTTTTTCTTTTCTCTTGTTTTTTTTTCTCGACTATAGATTTTTGGGGTGTGTATTTGTGTATGCGGAAAAACATTTATTTATAATAATAATAATTAGAGAGGAGAGAAATGGTTGTTCTCTTTTTGAGCAAATCTTTGCGCTGCCTACCGGCTATTGTTATGTATGCTCATTTAGTTGCAGTGATCAAAGTGGAAGAGCGAGAAAAAGCTGGATAAATTCTGCTCTTTTTTTTGCTCAATTATTCTAAGCAGATGCGCCGCTTTTTTTGTTAAAACTCTTGAAATTTATTTAAATCCAGCAGTTTATATGCTCAAAAAGCCTTACGGTTAAAGAGGTGGTTTATTAAGGCCTGATTATAATGAGTGGTCTAAGTCTGGGTCTGCCTTTTTTTTTACCAAAATGAGGCCTGAGATCTTACAAGGTAGTAGCCTTCCTCTACCATCTAAAATCTTTTTTCTTTTTTTTTAAGAAAACCATTTGATGAGAATTTTCGCTGGAAAATTTTTGTGGTTGCACAAAAAATAATTTTTCACTTAGCTTTCTGGTTGAAGAAAACCAATTATGACGTAAAGACAGCCCAATTATACTTACAAAAGTAATGGTGACTTATCCCTGTGCTGAATTCTTATACTTTTCAGTATTATTTTTTAAAGTGGGAAGGATATACACAATGATGCATGCATTTGATCCAGCTTAAAAATACTTTTCGGTGGAGCAAAAAAGAGCATTAGGTGGAGTCCGCCAGATACGATTAAATATAACCATCAGGCTGCTATATATTTTTTTGGTGGACATTGGTAAAAATAATGCTCGTGAGTGAGAAATAAATTAATAACACTTTTGCTGCTTGAGTAGCACGATTAAAAAAGGTATCTGCAAATATGTAGACTTATGTCATAAACATTTATTAAAGACAAACAAAGATCGGCAAGGATATCGGCCCCAGCGCCGGGCCAAAAAAAAAAATCGATGGCAGGAACTCGCCCCAGTGCCGGCACCAGATAAAGGAAAAATTTTGTCTGGTGTCCGGACAGACGCCGCGCAGCTATGTTTACGGGTATATAAAATGGCTCAGCAATCGACAAATTGAAAAAAGTATTGTTCTGATTCAATGGAGAACTCATAAATGGTCATCGATTTTACATTGACAGAGTGAACAACATCTTTGAACAGCATGTGAACAGCCCCCGAATACACTAGTCTCAAAAAACAAATATTACAGGTTTTTTGACTTGGTGCTGAACTCGAATTCAATTGAGTATGTGAAGCTGATACTTTCTTGTTTGGACTACTCTAGACCTGGGATTACTAGAGGCATTCTGCAATCAGCGCTGTCCTCGTCAGATGAGGTTTATGAAGAAAAATGTTTAGATTACTTTTTGAAACAAAAAGCTTTAGACTATTCGCAAGTGGAGCACTAAATTTTTAAACATATTAGCCAGTGGATTGGTGGGTGAGGAGTGTAGGGAACTAGCTTTTCGGTTAGCAATAACGCAGTTGGCAGATGTTTCACCGAAAGTGGTTCGATTGACGGCTTGTTTGTTGCTGACTTGGATTGAGGTTTATTTTTTCTTTAGCACATGTTCTAAGCTGTTAACTTTTTCTTTAGAAATATCCCCAAGCATTTGCCCTATTAAAAAGAGTAAAATTTGGTCTGTTGGGAGACTATGGTCACTTCTTGGAAGCTTTCTATTTCAGCAATGAACAAAATGTGCTGGAAAATGCTGAAAGAGTTCAAATAGTGCTAGATTATTGGATGCAGGTATACTTTAGTGCTTACCCTTTTTCTTTAACCCAATACTGAAAATCAGAACAAAAGACAGCAATACTATGCATAGGAGCCCAGATTTTTAATAGAGCATAATATTATTATAAAATTGAAGAGATCAGGCCAAAAGTCTGAATATTTGTCTCCACAAACGCATTCAGTCGGCTAAAAATTGTGACCGAGAAACCGAATTCGTCCAAATTTTGAGTGGCCGTTGACTAGGCCAATCATCTCTAACAATGTTCTTTAAAGAAATTCAACGAGAAATATGTGGCCTTGATCGAGGAAGAGATGCGCTTCATTAATATGAATGTGAAGAGATCAATGAATGGCCGATTTGCAAGGACTTCACATGAAAGGTTGTGGTTAAAACTAATTGCCTAGATCCACAAATATTTACCAAACATTGTAGAAGTGCTAAACAAACTCTTGTGCCACCAATTCATTTGCTTGGTTGCTTGGTTAAACACAAAGTTGGACAAGGCATTTTGATCAAATTCAATATTGTTAACAAATTACTGACAATTCTCAATGACTTTTTGGGCAATACAAGCCAGCAAAATTTGCCACAAGAATGCACCGAGGCCACTTGCTCAAAAGTAAAAGCAGCTCTTATTGGATTGGCTCATATCGTCGGCAATATTGATACAGGTAATTAGTAAGGTATTTTGTATAAAACTAAATTCAGTTCATCATCATTTAGAAGCAGTGAAACGCCTTCAATTGCCTCTTCAAACATTAGCATTGATATGCCAATTCGCTGAAGACTGCACCTGGCTTTCTATTAGAGGAACAGCTTTTTGGGCTTTAAATATTGCTGGAAAAAGTCAATATGGTAATTTTTTTTGCAATATATTCATTTTTTGGTATAATCTAGTAGAGTTCATTTTTTTTTCAAATCTAGCAGCATCCAAACTGGCAGCTTTGAGCTGGGAGGGACTCCGAAATTGTGAATTAGTCAAAGAGATTCAGAGAAAAACCTCTTCTTCGTCTCAAGACTTTCTTCGCAGTAGAAATAGAAGTGTTCTCCACCTACGTTCTCGACTTTATACAATGCAAGAGGTAAACTTTAGCCAATTCTATGAAAAAAATTTTCTTGATAAATTGGCAATTCTAGTTTTACTACTATTCTCACTAAATCACATATTTAGAACCTATCCATACCACCAATTTGCAATCACAAGCCAATTAATGTCAGTAAAAGTTCCGCAGTGAGACAACGCAGTTATTCAATGTCTTGTCTTGTTAATGCCGTGGGGAAAAATGCTGGTATGAGGACCCAATCACTAATTGATATCGCAAAGATAGACACAAAAAAGCCTTCTCAAAAAGAGAGCACTACTAATATCCAAAACTGTTCCAATCGTCAGAGCAGGGCCAATTCCCACATTGGGTGGAGTGAAGAAAGCGCACAAGGTTTTGTAAACAAAATATCTTTTTTACTATTGTAAAAGTTGAATTCTTTTTCATAGCCGCTCTTTTTATTCCAATGTCATATGCAGACGCTAGACAAAAAAGTTCTAAAGCTATTTTTGATGAGCTTCAGCTAGCTTATCAAATCAGCTATGATGATAAAGCGAAAAACGATAGCTCAGTGTCTTCTACTTCCGGTGCCATTTCACCAAGATGTTTTTCACTAAGAAACAAAAATAGCGGTGCTAACAGCGGTTTGCAATCTCCATACTTTTTCCTGTCAGAAAAAGAAGTAGGTTGAAAGCCAAATTTCAAAAAATGCAGCGACTTCTAAATTTAGCAAAACTCTCTGACCACCTATCGGAATCTAGTAAGGGAGTTTGAGGACAGCGGTTACCCTGAAGAGGAGGCTCACCTACACCACAAATCAGATATTTGGTCATCCAATTTACAGGAAACTCTGATTAAAACATCATTACCAATGCTGTATCTTCCCACTTACCAAATTGGACGCATTACAGTGGTGAGAAACATGGATTAGGTAAGAGTCCAGAACCTTCTCCACTCAGCGACACTTTGATGGTTGGATATTGCGAATTAGGGTTTCTCGGCCCCAGTTTTACCCTAATCTCTTAAGCTGGCCTAAAATTTACCTGTACCCACCTATACTTAAAATTTTAAAAATCTTAAACTAGGGTGTGCACTAGACTCAGATTCTAAGCTTTTTAATTTCATTTTTATTGTATTAATAGATAAATTGCTTTGAGAAATAACCTGCGTCATTCAAATTTTCAAAATTTTCGAAAAAAGCCACAAAATGTACGAGAGAACCAAGATTTTTTTCAAATTATGCTCTATCCGTACCAGAAACACTCTCCTGATGCATTTTTAAGTGTCTCTGAATGCTTATGCTTCATGTTATCATCTGGCTTACTGACTTTCTGGACTCTAGCCATAACTTGCGCATTCTCTTTTCCCTTTGTTATCAACTTGTAAATTTAGAATATTTTCCCAGCATTAGAAATTGACAAAAAGCCGTCTTCTATTATTAGTTTGCCTGCTCAAAAACACTCAAAATGGAGATGTATATATTGTTCAACAGGGTTTGAGCCTAGCTCATTGCCAGAAGACGTTATTAACGACTATGAAAAAGATCAAGACCAAATTCTATTGCTCATCGACAAGTTGTTGCAGATCCGTGACTCTAACAACCAAATTAAATTGATAAAGTAGGTGGAGATCTTATAGCACTTTTTAAATGATTTTTTATAGACTCTATATCAAATCAAAAGCATTCAAACACCCCTGCCTGTTCTCCAGAATTCTCTTTTTGATTGGCGATTCCAGTTTCTCTCCTGAAAACCGAAGGTTGCTGTACCAATTGTTTTGGAAAGCACATCAATAATTGCTTGTTAGTCATTGTATATATATCATGCTAGTCAATTATTTTTGATGAAGTTTACTGAAATTTTCGTTATACCTTTACAGCCCTTTGAGGCTTTTCCGGTAGAATCAAGTTTTCAGTGCAATCACCTCGGCCACAGAAAATTGACGAGAAAAAATTGGTGCATGTACTAATATACTGTATAAAAAACCATCAAAATTATGCAGCTATTCTAGCTTTTCTAGGCAAAACACAAGGACCGAGCCGTGGATCAGCATAGCCTACTTCTTGGGGGCAATACATGCTGTTTAGTTTGACTGCATCCCATCTAAAATTACTCATTTTTCAGTCTCAGAAGGCTACTAAAAATTGCTAGCCTAGTCAATAAACCAGCTCTTTGCCCTGCTCCAATATCTCTATTATTTCTAGCCTGGCAATAAATTGTTAAGTGATGGCTTTTTCTCAAGCCAGTTGGTATGGTCACACTCTCAGGATCAAACGGCCACTGCAACTGCTCGTTGGAGTATTGAGCCATGGGCTGAAGAGGAAGGTGAGCACCTGGTTCATTGGACTGTATGTATGAGGCCGCATCTGGTCTCAGATGCTCTCCTTTATAACCTATAAACAGATCATAAACATTCATTAATTTATTAAAAGAATCACTAATACCCATAAATCTTAAGAGTTGCGCCATAATCATACCCCTGCTACTATTGCCTTCTATGTTGTCGAGAGCAGTGGCAGTGATGTATAACAGAGATCGTTTGTTGACATCTTCAATAATATTGTCGGAGTAACCTGAAATAAAAAAAGGAAATACTTTAGTCATTTTTCTTTCTGATGGCCCAATTCTATGCAACTAAGGCGTAGGTTAGGCTAACACACGTTAGCCATGAACCAGTTCATACTCGGTTTCATCTATTCCACATCCAAAAAACAATAGAGAAGGATAATACCTGCAAATTTGTTGCTTTTCCTTATAACCACATAAGGTTTGTTCTCTTGCCATCTAGAAGCGTCGTACCAAGGTTGGTAGGGCAGCTCATTAAATCTATTAAAAAAAATACATTTTTAACAAAGACATTCTAACAAAGACTACTTAATACAAGTTCTTCTAGCAATCTGCTGAAAAGCCTGACGAATAACAGTCTTTTCCGGCTCAGTAAGACTTGGCCATAGATAGACGTCTTGCTGGGCTACCCTGAAAGTTCGACTTATTTCGATTAAAAATTTAAGAAAATTGATGTACCTATATGAGCTAGTGCCTTTGGCAGTTTGCTGCTCATGTTCATCTTCAATATTATTGTCTGAAACAAAGGTTGGTGAGCCGGCGGCTTTCTATAATCTTGCTCTATATATTTGAGAGGGTAATATTGAAGCCTACCTTGGCAAAGCACTTTGTTCTCAGCTTTCTAGTGCCATTTTTTGCGTCAAAAGAAAAAGTTAGAGAGATTGATAGAAAAAATAACAATATATGAAGGTAGAGAACTTGCATTCAAACACTAAGCTAGTTTTGGTACTACTGTATTATTTTATCTTACTTTATTTTATATTAAAAACCCGGGATTTAAACAAGCCTTCTTTCCCTCAAAGAATCCTTAAAAATCAAAAATCTATATAAAAAATTAAACTGAAAATTTTACATCTAATTTGTTTAAATAAATACCTAAATACATTTTTGAGAGAAATATAATTTCGAGCAAGAGAACTAATGGAATGCAGTTATTATCTGTTTAAACCAATAGGTAAATAGGTCACAACAAAACAAGGGTGTTATTTTCAACAAGAAGAAGGAATCGGAATCAAAATGCATGTAGTGGAACTTTGCGAAGAAAGTTGATTTTGTGGATATACCTTAGCAGGATAAAAGACCTCAAAAATTTACCAATCTACCCATCCAATCCTGTGTTCACCACTAATAAAACAAAATGTAAAGTATACACAATTTAGAAAAAATTGCGTCATGCGAGAATCGAACTCGCAGCTAATGCTGGTTCCTATGAACTGGGAAGCATCAATGTTGCCATTACACCAATGACGCACATGTGTAACAAAGTCGAAGAAGCATATATATTTCCATTAAATGGCAGAGACAGACTTAAGGTTTCCATGTTCCAGATGTTTTTTACAGTTATTTCAAACTATAGTTCACTTTTATTGATGAACGCTTTAAAAGACTCGTTTTACCCAGTGCCCATTTAAAACTAGCAAACATAATCTTTAGGTCTTTGAGCTGCATCATATAAGACGGATGATAATTGAAGTCATTCGGGACACCGTTCCATATCCATCTCTATATAATATGTGAAGTTGCATCTTAACGTCATATATTCAATATATTTACATATTTTCTCATGCCTCAAATTATCAAAGTGCTTAATAAATAAGACTTGTTTTTACTGTTTAAATAGAGGTGTATTCTCACCACGATCTACATGTGCACAGCGAATTGGGGTTGTACACGAAGGAAGACGGTTGCTTTGGATTCGTGTCATTACACACCTCCTTGTTGTCTTCTTTCTGGTGGATACCTTCTCCCTGCTCTTTACTCTCGATTATTATTGTAGCTGTTTACTTTTCGGGAGAACTTAATTCCAGTCATTGATTTTTCCCTTTCTTTAAGACATAAAAAGGCTATTTCCAGGTAAAAAGGACAAAAACTATTGTTCTTGATGAGAAAAGCCAGTTTTCTAGCTTTGCTTGCTCTTATTATCTGGCAGGGTTTGTGACCTATAAATAATTTCATGCCCAAATAAATATAAAAATAATTACAGGCCATGCTGATCCATCAATAGGAGGAGGAGGGGCTCAAGGTCTGCTAAAACAGTGTTTTTTTTTAATTGTTGATTAAGAATTTTAGACCAACAAAACAAGCCTGTCCAACAGCAGAATGCTCCTCCACCGGTACAGCAACAGCAAAATGCTCAGCAACCTCCCCAACAGCAACAATCTGCCCAGCCGAACTATGACAGCTCTTCGCGTTTGGCTCAGAGAGCAGAGTGCAGGGCTGACGTGGAGAACTTCTGCAAGAAAATCATAGATCAGTTGCCTCAAGGGGAAGTACTCAATGATATGGCTGCTCTGGATTGTCTGCAAGAGGCTGGCTACAGTGAGGCGGAAAAACTGCAGCCAGCTTGTGCTCAAGCCGTCTGGGAGTACAAGGTGAGCACAAATCTGATACCAAAAAATTTTACGCATGCCTATTGCACTTTTTGTTTATTATCAATGTTTTTATAAAATATATTTGAGATTCAAATAACTCAAGACACACGATTCATTGGCGCTATAAAGCAGTTTTGTGCTCCTGAGATAGAGAAGCACCCAAAGATTAAGGAGTGTACCATGGATGAAAGACCTGGCTATGCCCTGTCCTGCATGATGGACCATGCTCATGAAATTGAGCAGGCTTCTCAATGTTTCCAATTTCTGGGTTAGATTTAAAGAAATTAAAAAATTTTTTAGCAATAGAGATTTAGTGAGAACAGAACGAGTAGCCTTCTCAGATTTTCGCTTGATCGCTCCATTTGTGGAGCATTGTACTAATTTAGTAAGGGATCTTGGTTGTGGAACACTCACAAAACCATCTAAACATCAAGGCGTCCGAGTTCCTCACTCTCAAGGTTTGCCTTTAAAATGGCTTTAACAATTTTTTTATATTTTTTTTAATGTATAGGGTCTACGTTGGAGTGTCTAATTGAAAAATTGGTGAATGTGCCTAGAGACCCAGTGAAACAAAAGTTAGTGCAAGGCATCTCTAAAGAGTGCAGACATGAAGTGATGAGAATAGCTGAACTTCAGTCGGACGATTTTCATTTGGACAGACCACTGTATTTTGCTTGCCGAAAAGACAGAGAAGTGGGTTTTGGAGCGAAAATAAATTTTTTAAAAAGTCACAAAAGCAGAAGAATATATCGCATTCTCCATTATACCAAAAAAGCAGCCGCAAAATTGAGAAGTAGAATGAGCAAAAGATCAATTTCAGGTCTTCTGCCATGATCTTGCAGCCGGCGAAGGCAAAGTTTTTCAGTGCTTAATGTCACACAAAGATGACAAACAAATGGAGCCAGAGGTACCCTTTTTTGTATAGCTACTTTGTAAATCTGCCAATTCTAAATCATCTTTACAAACTTATAGTGCAGCAAGATTTTGTCTGAGAGAGCAGGTTTAATGGGTCAAGACTACCGTCTGGCTCACCCTCTAACCAAAGCCTGTTACCAAGAAATGGAAGCGTACAAGTGCAAGCCTCAGCCTGGATTTGAAAAATCTTTGCAATTCCACCTCAGTTGGGTGCTTCTTTGTCTAGAAAATGGTCTATACCACTTTAAACAACAACAATACGACAGACAACTAGCAGAGAAGGAAGGCAAGAAGCCTAAAGAAGTGCCCAATCTGCTTCCTTACACCAATGAATGTAAGCATCAGATGATGAGTCATCGAGAGATGATGGTACAAGAATTCAGAATGAGTCCCGAACTAGTCATGTCCTGTGCTCAGGTCATTTATTCTTTCAAAACCCGAAAAAAAAATCAATCTTCTTACAAGCCCCACAGCTTTTAAGAAAAATAAGAAAAAGTTCTGATGAAAAGAGGTAGTAAAATAAATTGCAGGAGATCGACAAGTTCTGTAGTCCCAAAGGTGACATTGAGACTGAAGGCAAGACTATCCACTGCTTGATGGCCCATGCCCAGGCCAGAGATGAGAGGAAGGTGTTGAGTACCCAGTGTATGAACTCTCTTCAAACCCTAATGAAAGTGGCAGATGTTGGCTCCAACTACAAAGTGGACAAAGTGCTTTATGCCTCTTGCAAGCCTTTGATTGAAGGTTAATTATACTATTTATTAAAAATAAATAAAGCCAAATCCTTGTGCTGCAGGAAAGTGCAAAATGGACGCAGTGTCGGAAGCAGCCACCTTGACTTGTCTTATGAAGAATATAGACGGTCCAGACATGACTGACGACTGTGAACAACGACTGGTGGAGGTGCAATACTTTATGGCTAGAGACTGGTCTTTGGACCCACAGCTGTATGAGGCTTGCCACCAGGAGGCTGTCGACAGGTTTTATCTAGTTGTCCAGATATATATTAGAAATTCAATTTAAGATGCTCAGCCGTGGACAACTGGAATACAGACGCTAAACAGGACGGCGAGTACAAAGTGGACCCAGGTCCACAAGTGCTAGCTTGTCTGTATCGAGCAGGTAAATCTATTCATGGTTTTTAAACCAATTTATGGTTGTTAACCCTTCAAAATGATCACAACGAGAAGCACGGTTTAAACCATCTCAGATAAATAAGACCACATGAACTAGATCTTAAAACAATATTTTATATAAAAACAGCGCAGTACTTATACCCCACCCATCCACAGCAATTTTTGTGAAGTGATATAACAAAAAAAATGGCCTAATTTAGGGTATGATGAGGACAAACCCCTAAGTCCCCAGTGTACAGAAAATGTAAGAAGAGTTTTGAGAAGCAGAGCTGTTCGAGTGAATCTCATGCCAGGAATAGAAGAAAGTTGCCGAGAAGCTTTGTCAGAATACTGCTCTACCAATGTCAAGCCTATGGAAGAGATGAACTGCCTTCAGGAGCAGTTTGAGAAGAAAGAGTTCAAGGAGAAATACGAGAAATGTCACATAGAAATCACAAAATTCACTCAAGTCAGTTATTTGCCCAGTTTCTCTTATATCCCGAATTTAGATGGAATCCAAAGACACCAAGTTAAACAGACTGCTGACCAGAGCTTGCCGACCAGTTATCGATACTTACTGCAATGTAAATATGCCTCCTGCTTTTTGAGCCTATAAACCAACGCTATTTTAAGCAGTTTATCAACGAAGAGATCGACCACGGAGATGTGATGGAGTGTCTGGCCTCACACAAAGACACTCAAGAGATGAGCCCCAAGTGCAGATCTTATGTCAATCATTTTGAGTTGATTTCCCTCCGCGACTACCACTTCAGCTATAGATTCACTGAGGCCTGTCAGGACGACATACAAGCCTATTGTGCTGCTTTTGGGCAGGACAAGTAAGTTGTTTTCCCAAAACTTATCAAGTGTTTTGGCATTATTTTTAGAATTTTAGTTACCATTCTTTTTACGATTTGTCTTTTCAGAGGTGCCATAATTCGATGCTTGTCGAACATAATGTTTGAGCACAGAGTGTTGGGAGAGCCCAAAGACCTACACAAGGACTGCAAGAAGCAGCTGCGAGTGGCTTATCTTCAACAAGAACAGGTCAATGTAAGGTTCCCTGTGTTGTTTTGTAGCATCTCTTTCTAGTGCCTATACCTCCTAAACTTTCGTTTTTTACTTACTTTTCCTACTATCGATTGTTTTTTTACGTTAAATGGCTGTAAGGATTAGAGACAGAAATATGCCTTCGGGGCGGGCCCCCTTCAGGGTTCGACCATCAAAATATTCTTCGGGGTTTTAGGAGACCTTCAGAGCGGGCCCCGAACGGTGTTTTACCCCCTAAAATCGGCTCGGGCGGGTCGGGGCCCCAACGGCGTCATGACCTGTTTCTGTCTCTAGTAAGGATACTTCGGCTTAAGGTTAAAGCGTAACTAATACAAATACATGTTTAGTTTGATGACAAAGACCATATGAAAGATGCCGATCCTGAGTTGATCCAGAAATGCAACAAGGATTTGGCACGGCTTAATTGTTTAAAGCAAAAGAGTTTTGAAGATGTGGTAGAGTGCCTCAGGGTCGACTTTGACAACTTAAGTAAACCTTTAATAAACATGTACCAAATCCTATACCAAAATACTTTACTAGAAACAAATTTCACCTTTATTTTAGAGTCTAGAATACATCTAAAATTTAGATGCTGGTTGTAAGGCAATGGTTTTTGCCCGGGAGAAAATCGAAGCCATGGACAACACTTTTGATGATGAACTACAGGTAAATATGAACAGCTAAAAACAGAATCAAGCCTGAGACTTTTAGAAATCTTGCAAATACGACATTGGCAAGTTCTGTTCAGCCCAACAAGGAGAGAAAGTGCTCGACTGTCTTTCCAATTCAAAAATTGTTCGTTTGTTGCAAAAAGGATGCCAAAGAGTTGTGCAAGAGCGAATGCTGGAAAGGGTCAAGGATGACAGGTTGAATCCTGGATTGTTGGAGGCATGCAAACAAGAGGCCAAACAGCAGTAGGGCTTATGCATAGTTTGTTTGAATTTTGCCCAAAAAGTATTGGTTTTTAGCTGTTCCAAAGACTTGGACAACATGAACAGAGCAGGCTTTTCTGAGAAACAGTCAGCCAATAATGTGGCTTCATGTCTGCGAACAAAATTTTCTCAGTTTGGCAGCTCCATTCATCTTAGTCCTATGTGCAAAGAAGAGGTAGGTTTCAGCTTCTGTAGGATCACCAAAGTTTCAACGCTTGTGCATTTAGGTTTCCAAAATAATTCTGGACAGTGAGTTCGACATTCAACTAGATCCCCTGCTCTACAAGTCCTGTCAGAAAATAATCAATCGCCACTGTTCCAATGCAATTATCAGCAAGGGTGGCAACTTTGACACTGTGTTGGAGTGTCTCAAAGCAGACTTCTACACCGGCCAGATCACTGATCCGGAGTGCGCCAAGCAGGTGAGCAAAAAGTCTTCAAAAAAACTTTTTTAAAAACCTGTCCAATTTTCAGCTAGCCAGAAGAACCCAGGAGTCTCTAGTCGACATTCACATGGACCCTGGATTGCATGAGGTCTGCAATGGCGACATCCAGCGTGTCTGCCCCACCGTTATTCCCGGCCAAAGTCGAAGTATAATTTTTTACTGTTTGTAATAAAAACAGAGATCATAATTAATCGAAGGTGCTAAAAAAGTAGTCTTAGATGACCAAGGCTACTTTTTTGGGCTACTAAGAAGGCACACAGATAGCAAACATTAAAACAAGTTTCATTTGTAGTAATCATGTGTCTAATGGAAGCCCTAAATGTGCCACAAGTAAAAATCAGTGCGGCCTGTCGCAACAAACTGACTGAGCGCCAAAAACTGTGGAATATGGCTCACGAGGAGTACAAGATGGCGCTGCCAGAGAGCTGGGCAGACGTCTACACCATGGTGTCCAACCACCCTCAACGAACCTCAATTCTCACTTGGATGGGTGCCTGCCTTTTGGTCTTGCTTTTGTTGGGCTGTTGTTGTGGCAGATGGAGCAAGAGATTGCACACAGAACTAAAAAACCGATAAACATTTTTAGTTTTTTTTATCATTGCTGTTGCACTATAATTTTTTACAGCTTGTTAGCATTTTATTTTGGTTATTTTGTTCTATTTTAACTTTTTTATGGGACATGAGGTTCATTTTTGTGAAATCTTAATTTTTTGAAAGAAAATGAGAATTGACTGATAAATCCATCGTCTTTTGCCGAGTGTTCTAAAAATTTGGAAACCTTTTTGACGTGAAATTTAGTATGCATCATTACAACAATTGGAATCAAATCCATTTGATAGCCCAGTCTTTCTAGTTTCCAAGTGTATATATTTTTTGTTTTCCATCACTCATAATGACCACAGCCGGTTGCAATAATACATTTATAGTCTCTTGAGATACCTTGGCTCAAAACACGTTTATTGTTCGAGATTGCTGCATTGGTAAACAAAGAGGCCAAAGTTCCCCAAGAAGTTTAAAACATTCAAGAAAGCAAATGATAAATGTCCAAATCGACTTCGTAAGTGTATTGCAGCCGGAGGTGCGTTTTGTGTGATAGGAAATAAAAATTTTGAATTGTTGAAAATTAGAAAGAGAGCTATCGAATGATCTATTATCAGATTTCAATTTTTGTAACAATGTATTCTAAGTTTAATATTAAAAAAATTTCCGAACTTTTCCTACACTCGGTTTTTGTTTATTTTTCAAAAATATTCCCATTTCCAGCCAATACCACTCGCATTTTTATTAGCATAATATGAACTACCAAATAAGAGGTTTAAAAAAAAACAGTTCTTCTATTCTGTGTTGCTAAAAGTTCTCATTTTTTTTTTGGTTCTGAGTTTTTATGAACATCAGTATAACCAACACATAGTGATAATTTAGTCAAAAAATTGGTAAATCTTAGAGTCCTATTTTTTATATATTTGTTCAAAAATACGTAGCTCCATAAATTTGAGCACATTGTCAAAGTTTTAAATTATGCTCCATTTCTAGTAATTTTTTTGCTATTCTAATGACAGTGTCTTCAAACATGTGAGCTCCACTCACGACCCCGAATGAAACAAAATTCAACCAAATTTTGAAATGGTTCATTGTGAGCAATTTTTATCATAATATATAAATATATGACGGTCAAAACGGTCGTGAGAATCTAGCAAACATTTTGGTAAGAAGAACATTTCAAAATGTTAAACAATGGGTGAGAATGCGAGGCGCTTAAAGCTTATCCGACGACCCACGAGACAATCTTTAAATTTGCCGGATTCTCACCTCGTTTTAAACATTCTAAAATGCTCTTATCACCAAAATGTTTGCCAGATTCTTGCGATCATTTTGAGTGTAAGATATTTAAACATCATGACAACAATCGCACATCTGGAACCATTTATAATTCGTCCCATGACTTTTGTTGCAAGGGTGTCTGAGTAGAGCTGTGGATTCATACTCAATTTCTTATTTGTTAGCTCTATGCATAATTGTCGCTGCCTCCCATCAAATTTTTTGTTCAGTGGTAAGATTACGTGTCAAAAGCAAGAATGTGATGGATAAATGAGGGAGCATACACATTTCAAGATTCATCTAAAGTCTAATTGTCTTTTTTGTTGCTAATCGTCATAGTATTGTAGTGGACTAAAAAAGTTGTGATTGAATTGAAGAAAAACTGTCCTTGTTCATATTTATTTTGATTGAGGAAAAGATATGTTGCAATTATAATTGGATTTTTTATTCATTTTGTGTTGGCTATCTTACTTTTTTTTTGGTATTTCATTCTTTGGGTTAGCTATTATTACGCCTGACTGTTGTTTTTTTTTCTTATTTATGCGGAACAGAGTAAACTAAATGTGTTCAGTCATGCCTTTTACATATACACAACCTACTTTAACAATCATAAAAGTTAAAATTATTTTAGAGCATTATAGAGTACCATCATAGCTCAATTTAAGGGGTATTTGAAATTTTGAAGAAATTTATAATTTGGAATTGCCTTCCCTTCTTTTTTCGCACCTTGTACAAGAAATTATCCTACGAGTTGCTATGCTGACAAGCACCTTTCCCATATTTTCATACTTCCCCGCTCTGATATGAGCTCTTTTATAGCCTCATTGCCTTCATCAATGACTTTCATGTTTTGCCCATTTTGATATTGATGTCTCTAAGGCAAAAAATCATGAGGATTATGAATTTGTCGGTCGTTTTTACACAACTCAACAATTTCACCTTTTAAAAAGCCAACTCTCGATATAACGTCACCATTTTTGAAAAAGGGGTATACTGTACTTGTGAATCTCGGTATATTTTGAGAATCAAAATCTTCCAACTGAAAAATTAAAAATTTCTATCAAATTTTTAAAACCATTTGTTCCCACGAATTTCTTTAAACGATTGTTTTCAAATAAACATTATGAAATTCAAACATAACATTTTTATTCCGTACGTATTCAAAAACTCTGTTTTTCCATCCCAACCTTATCTTTTTTCCCAATTCAGCTTCTATAGTCTAAATGACCGAGGATCAAATGGTGTGTGCAATCGCTAAATGGCCTAAGCCATCCAGTATCGATGGGACAATTGAGGTAAATACTTTACCAATTTTTTATAAATTTGTCGGTTATAAAAGGACATTAAAAGAGACATTAGGACATTAAATTTTAGAAAAGAAAACTGATGGATACAGCTAACATGTCCCAACTGAAGAAAAATAAAGAAACAACTGATCGCCAAATAGGTCCTATTACTTCAGACAACTTGGCTCAGATGACATCTATTGAGCATTTGTCAGATAACGAACTGGTGGCTCATTGCTATAATTGCAATGAAAAACAGCTCGCTTTTTAGATTCTGATTTTGGAATGGTTGAGAGCAGGCGACTTGCTAACCGCAGAGCGGGTGTCCCATCGTTGGAATGGACTGGCCAGGCACAGGTGTTGGTCTAAAATTGTGAGCTTTTCCAGCTCACAATTCGCTCCCATATTTACGAAAAGTTCTAAGCGAAGAGCTACTATGGTAGAAGCACCTAGGAAACTAACTGCCGCAAAGGTATTAGTTCTAGATCAATTTTATCTGCTCATCATAACTTTACGATTATAAGCAATTTGGATGCATTGAGTCCGCTTTAAGCTTGAGAGTAAACCCTTAATAAATATAAAAAAGAGATCTAAAGAAGATACGATTGGCTACAAATTGGCTCCGTGTTTACAATCGTGTGCATGCCCCTTTAAAGCCTCTTTTGCAGCTACTAACCATTTTCGAAAGATGTGGTCGACACCTTGTCGAGCTCAATTTTGAAAAGTTTGACGTTTGCCTTCAAGACAAAGATTTTGAGCTACTCAGCATGACTCCCAAACTTAGTCATTTGAACTTATCAGGTGTGTTATTGAAAGGAAATGCATTGGAATTGATTGCCAAGCACTTGCATTCCACGCTGAAAAGCATTTATTTGTCTGGACGGATGGTGCTCAACTTTTCCGACTATTTTGAGGTAAACAGCACGCAGACTAACGAGAAAAATATATATTTTTTCTAGCAAGATGGCATGGGCACCACAATAACCTCCTTTTTTAAGCAATGCACTCGGCTTGAGTTTTTGCACATATCCAAAGTAGAGATTACTTATGAGTCTCCCCAGCTTGTCTACACCCTTCCAGACAACCTAAAATACCTTCAAATGGATGACTCATTCAATTACAACTTATTCTTGAAAGCGGCTGTGGAAAATCCTGCCATAGACCTGAGGGTGGTTGACTCCTCTCATTTCCATGGTCTTAATACTACAGTGGAAACACTGATATACTTGTCTAAAATGGCTAAGTGAGTTGATTTTGTGACACTTTTTGAATCTTGTGGAGTCTCGCTAATAGAGCTCACGTAAAATTACACCTAAGAGGTCCTCATTCTCTACAAGATTACTCCCTAAATTAATTCGGTTTTGTTTTATCAAAGTTGGAATATACTTGGTTTATGGGATTTTGTGCAAAATATCTTACTTACTACTTTAGTCTTCAATTTATTCAACTGGATCTGAGTTCTTGCGAATCTCTGGAAGAAGTTTCTCCCCTATTTTCGGCACTCAAAAACCTTAGAGGCATAAGCTTGGAAAGAGTAGACAGCCAAGTAATTTTTTTATTAGTTTTTTTCAAGTATTCAATTGAGCTGTTTTAGATAATTAGTTCCATAGCTACCAATTGTCGTCAGTTAGAGCACCTTTCTTTGACCAGAAATGGGTCGGCTGGAGGAGAGTCTTTGAAGGAAGCTCTTTTAAAACTGGCTAATTTGCCTAATTTGCGCTCCATTTCTCTCAACTACCTCACTTCTTCTGAGCACGACGAGGAGTACTTCAGCGACCAATCCAATGATGGAGACAACATGAATGTGAATGATGTCAGCAACTACGACAAATGTGATGTCTATGAAAGACTTTTGGAAGCACTTGCTCTGCCTGGAGTTCTCGAGGTTTACAGTATCCCATTAAAAGGCTAGCCTCTATTGACTGCAAAACTCTGTTCCAGAGTCTCGAAATAGTGGATTGCATTGAGCTTCCCATGGAAACAGTGTGCCAGCTGTTGAAATCTTGCCCGGTAGGCTGAATATTACGATTTCCACATCAGCCAACCAGATTTTGGACCAGAATCTCACACACAAATCTCAAGCAAAAAAATACTGAAAAATACTTTACCACAAAAAATTTTTATATAAATTAAGTTTTTAGAAGCTGAACTCAATATATGTGGACATCAAGAATAAACTAGCTTATCCCACTCTTTTTGAAACCATGGATGAAATTCGAGGAAAAGAGACTAAACCAAAAAGCCGATTGGATCCCAGAATTTTACACATCAAGCAATGGTCTATTCCAGGTGATTAGCCCTACAATACAACTTCTCATAAATAGAATAAACTTGAAAAAAAAAGTTTAGGCAAAAGAAGACACGACTGGGTCAGATTTTACGAAGATGATGTGCCCTGTTTCCGCATATCACAAAATATCCGTCTGAGTGTGCTGTCTGATATACCGTCAGTTTTACGACTAAATTGTGATTTCTACAAATGGCAATAAAAACTTTTAGAAACTACATGTGGCGACCCGTTTTTGAAGAGGAAGAAAGTAGGCCGAGGTTTACACACAACGACTAATCTGCTACATCTACTATAAGCGGTTCGAGGAATAACATTATGGTAACTAATGCTAAAAATTCTAATTTTACCCTTTGTAATTGTACAGCTTTGTTAGTTTGTATAAAAATGTTTTGCTTTTGAAATTTACAACATTTAGCTGGTTCTCTCTTCAAAATAGTAAAATTTTTTCTTTAGATTATGAAAACTGGCAAACAAAAGACAAAAAGACCAAGTTAATTTTGACAAATTACAAATTTTCAGGCCGTTGTATACCTTTAAAAACATAGATGAAGTAGTTGTGCTTCTTCAAATAAATTTCAAAAAATTTTATTACAACGCGGAATTGTGCAACAGAAGTTGCTGGAAGAATAAACTTAAATGTGGAGTAGACGACAGAGACGTGGGAGTTTAATCACAAAACAGAGGAATGAAGAGAAAAACACGAGTTAGTAAAATGGATTAGGCCTTGCGGGCATTCTTCTTTTTTCCGGTGATAGGAGCAGCAGCCTTGCGCTTCTTGCTCGACTTATCTTTGGGCTCTTTGTAGTCTTCATCGTCATCGTCCTCTTCCTCCACTTCATCGCTTTCTTCTTCGTAGTCACTGTTCTCACTGCTCTCCTCCTTGCCATTGGCGGGCTCTTCTTCGTCGACAGATGGCTTAGCGGCAACCACCTCTTTGGCAGCCTTCTTGGCCGGAGCCTTGGCAACAGCAGCAGCTTTGGTTTTGGCTGGAGTAGCAGGGGTGGAAGAGTCGATGCTGTTGATGCTGGTAGCTGCAGTGGGAGGAACGCAAATGGACGGCATCTTCACAACCAGCTCTTTCCATTCACCCATCTACAATTAAGGTTTGGAATTGATATATCTATTTCTACGGTAGGTACTCAATCTGTAACCCCAAAATCCGAACACACACCAGACATGGGACATTTCGTGGAAGTTTTGTTTTCAAAATTTTTGATGTTTTTGAATAAAAATGATCAATATTACGAAAGTACTTATTTGTTATCCTGATTAACTTGGCGAAATATACTAACCTTTTCAACTACTGCCTTTTGCTCTTCCTCAGCCAGCTTTTCAAAGTCAACCTTGCTGATGTGCTTTGCCATATCCAAAAAATACTTGACATACTCTTTGAACTGAGCAGCAACTGAAGCCTCGGTCGCAGGAATGGAAGAAGTGCCGTTGCTATTGACCTCAGTGTCACTGGCTGTAGACCCACTTCCATTCTGTTCCACTGTAGGCAAAGTGGCCTTCTTGGTGGAGACTTTGCTTACCTTGCCGGCTTTGACCACAGGTGAAGAAGAGGTCTTGGTGGCAGCAGCAACCTTGGTTTGCTTTCCCTTGTTTGTTTTGGCCATTGCACTCGACGGAAGATTGGCTAATAAACTTATAACTGAAAATATTTTGATTTGAGTTAAAATTTAGACTGAATTATTTGAGAAATTAGACAAATCGTATTAGGCAAAATTTAAGAGAAATTTTTTAATAGAAAAATGTGAGATGAATTACAGTGCTCAATTTCGTATTTCCGTGCATGTATGTATATAGGAAGGGAAATGGATGGGAAGAAGATGAACGCCAATACAGAAATATTTAAAAGAGATATATTTAAAATGACATGAAAAAGGGACGACCTCCTTTGTTGATTTTCACCTCGTCTATTATATAACATATTTATTAATGCTTCCCATAAGCGTCATGCTGTAATATCAGCAGGTCTCATATTTTCTTTCTTTTTTTGGCTTGATGCCTCTGTCATTTTGACGCACTTTTTCAAGTTATTCAAAGCACTGTGATGAAGAAAGAGAACATCTGCTTTATGGCAGTCAGTCGATTTTGGATTATTGCTTCTTTTACTCTCTTCACCTGTTCCGTTTAAATATGTGCCCTAATCCTAGCTTTTATTGGCAGTAATTCAGAATGGACAATCCCTAAAATCGCTAACATTCGAATTTCGAAAAAAAAAAAAACAATATGGCCTGCTTTCATATCCCACCATACACATAAGAAAACTTTTTTGGATGAAGACCTGTGAAAAAATGAAAAGATTTTCTACTTACTTTTAAAACAATTTTATGAACCAAAAAAATTGAAATAATAGCAGACTAAAATGTGGAGAATAACTAAATGATTACGTGTATGTATGGTGATAGATCCTCTCATTTATCTTATTCTAGAAGATAAATATTTGATTCGTTATGTAAATTACATAAGATTACATATATAGGATTTATTTTATTTACATCAATCAAAAGGAATATTTTGTACGAAAAGAATTCTTGTCATAAAAACGTTTTTTAGCAAATGAAAGTCTTCAGGAGCTAGACTGTAGAATTCTTGCCTCGTCCAGAAATGCCCAAAATGATGACTTAAACCTATTTTTGATGTCAAAAGCGTTAGAAAACATCAAAAAACGCTGGCAAAAAAAATTCAGAGGTATGCGACAACAATTCAATAAAATAGTTTCAACCACAAAATACGTTTTGAGTCAATATTTTTTTCTATATGTAAACAGGTGTGGATGGGCCTTGACCATCAGAGTTGTTGGTTGAGGATAAGTTGTGTGTATGTCGACCAGAAACATCTTTAGCGTCATAGGTAATAAATGACTCAGCTGTGCTTGAGACCTTCATAAATGATGGTTTTGTTCTGTAATGATTACGTACTAAGACTAAAAATATTTTCTAGTATTTTTGGCTACTTCATTTCCATGTAGTTGGAGCAATGTTGACTATGATCTCTCATGCTTTGAGTAGCAATTCCTTTGAACATCTCCACTCCACCAATCAAATCTTCATCCTCACATCCAAACAAGTCGTCTTCCAGGAAGTACTGGTTTCCAACCTCATACTCATTGACCCTCCTAAATATAGCTGGAAAAGGGGCATATTTTGGTGAGCTACTTCTCGCCCTTTTGCTTAAAGATGATCTCTTCTTGCGAAAAGATGGTAAGAGCAGGTAGCAAGTGTGATTGCAGCCTAAATAAGTTCTATATTTCATATTACAAAAGAGGCAAAATGAATCTACCATAACAAAAGGCTAGAAGAGTGGCTGCAAATATAATGAGAGATGCGAAAACGAAAATTGATTGCAGCACAGACCACTCCGATTGGTGGGGGCTACTGATAGAGGTGGTGATAAAATTTTTGGGGAAAAGCTTGGAGCTAGTATTAAGACCAGTTGACACTAAAAATTAATTATTTGTGGTGTTCTTTGTGTTTGACTCACATTCACAAAGAACTCCAATAAAGTTATTAGGACATAAACATCTTTGGTGTCCAGTGGGCTGGTGATTGAAGTTGGGTGTGTGCAAGCAAATCCCTCCGTTAAGACAGGAGCAGTTGCTTTGGCTCAGCATCGGCAGGCATCTGACTGATGGGAAGTGAGGCAAGCACAGGGGATCGAATGTGCAGGGATAGGTGGTGCAGTTGTTGGTAGAAGTCTATATAGATTGTGTGGTAAAAAATATTTGGTTCTATTGTAGATTAGAAAACCCCTCCTCTTGCCCCCAAAAATAAATTGTGTCTCAGTTGCTCGGATTATGCATTGTAAACCTCGGTAAATCGGCACTAGAAAAAATGAGTTACTGGCTCTCAATAACTCGGTACCCTTGCTAATAATACCCTCTATAATCGACACTCGGAGCCCGGTCCCTTGGGGTGCCAGGTTATCCACGGTTGACTGTACCTGACTATAGCTATTTATGTACAATAGTGCTTCCGTCTTCAATGCTAAAAGAGGTAGGGATCTTTTTTTTTTTATCCTAATTGACCCTTAGATTCATTTTCACTTCACAGATACACCTGTTTTTATAACTTTTTGAAGTTTTAGAGTCTTTCGCACGACTGCGTCCCAATATTCTTTGTCTTTTCTGCCAAAAGTTACCTTAACTTCACAGTCATGTCCTTCAAACATTTTATTGCACACACATTTGTAAGCTCGGCCATGTTCACCTAATGATTGATTAAATAGTTCTATACAAACGCCATCATTGAGACAAGGATAGGAATCACATATGCTTCCTTCTGCAAACAAAAATTTTAGACAAAAATGCAAAAGCAAAACACAACTTTCCTACCATAAATGAGCTTCGAAGAAACCCCAGCACTAATTATCTCATTGAATGTCTCAATCGAAATATTTCTTGTGTTTTCTATAGGTGCCATAAATGCTTAAAATTTGTTTTGGCAACACATTTTACCGCAAATTTATATACTAACAAAGAATTTTAAAAATTTATTAAACTGAGAAAAAAAAATAGACACGACTAAGATATACCCCCCACCTCAAATCAAGTTTTCCAAAAATGCTTAAAAACCATTTTTAAGTAATAATTTCGGTATAAAGAGTAATTTAAAGGAGAATAAAGGGTGAATTGGGAGGGGAAGGGAATGATAGGGCGACACTAATTTGAAGGGCTATTCACCCGTTACCCTTACAGGATCAGGGCAAAAACTCCTTTTAGATGCATTTATTTCTCAATAGTATTGCTCGGATTAATTTCACAGGTAAGCCTGCGCACGCATCTCTAACTCCCCAGCCTGGGTCTAGGGGTCTCGCAGGCTTGGAGTTTAGATGCGCACACAAAGATATCTGAGACATAAATCACTCGAGAATAGCTCTGGATGCATGAATGCATACCCGAGCTTCTTCATGCGCTAGATCCTTGCAAGGGATATATGTTCAATATCTTCATTTTTTTTGAGTGGGCCCTCCTCCTTACAAAGTTTTTGGATTGGTATATCCTAGTAGCGCCAAAAAACAGGTATGTTCCTTTTGGTTTTAATGGTACTAAAAATTATTATAAAGATGACATATACTTTTTTTTAGAAATTCAGCTAAATAAACTAACTTGTGGACTCCCCAAGTCTTGGAAAACATCACAGGAGTCACCCAAAAAGAAAAATTTGACAACAATAAGTCTTAAGAAAGTGAAAGAAAAGCGGCCAAGGATATGTGCAGGTCGTCGCTGGCTGGCTCTTCACAACTGTCACACCTATGGGAATTGAGCTCTTAAGAAGAGGAGGACAATAAGGGTCGACGGGGTGTGGTGGCTGTGGGGATTGATGGGTGGAAAAGTGGACAAACTAATATTCTTATTTTTTCAACTATTTAGACATCAATTTGCAAAAATTTCATCTAAGCCTTTTGATAAAAGATCTGTATAAAAATTTTGTAAAAAAACTATAGCCAACTGTCCCTTAGTTTCTTCCATCCTATCTTTGATCATATCTAAGAAAAAGAATCCGTAACTTATAGGTGTTCCACTGAAAAGCTCAAAACTTTATTTTCAAAAACCATCCGCAAGTGGCGATTCTAAGTCTTGAAAAAGACTTTTTGAAATTAGTTTAGCTTTTATTTGGCGGAAAAGAATTAAGCGCTCTCTTGCTAAAAACAATTGAATTTTTAACGCCAATAAAAAGTCAATTCAATTGTTTTGCTTAAGCGTAAAATGGTAAATTTTAGAGGATCATCTGAATAAAAAAAGACAAAAAGAATTCTGTGAAAATGATATATATTCAAGACTTTGTTCATATATGCAGTCAAATAAGTAAAGAAGCGAAAAGAAAATTTTGTTAATATTTCGGAAAAAGAATTTTTTTTTAACAATACCTAATAATTAAAAAAGATTATTAGTGTTTTCCAACTTTTTTGGTTAGTCAAAGCAGACTAAACTGGAGGAGAGTAAAAAGAAAAGAATTTGAAGAGTCTATTGAATGTTTCTAGATGAACTGGCAATGACTAGCTGAGAAGTTTTTTAGAAATATCTAAAGTCAAATCTCTTAAAAATTCCCACGCTTCAGACACACCAAAGCAGTTGGGGCTCGTCCTTGCAATAAAATTATAAAAATAAGACATGCATTTGAATATACCAAAGGTAAGCATAAGTGAATCGAATTCAAATCATCTGTCAGATTACTGACTTACCCTTTCAAATTTTTAAAAACTAGATCAACTCAGCTGTTTTTCTAATTTTTTTAAGGCGGAGCCCTGCATGCATTTAATTGAAAGTTGTCTCTGGTTGTTTTTTACACCTAAACCAATAGTGACTCTTTTTCAAAGAATGAGGCATAATTATCAATAAGACATTATAAAAAGTAGTATAAATATGCTTAAGACTTTTTGCCTAGTCATGTTTCTAGTTAATATCTTCCGCTGCTTTTTTTTTGCAATAGGTTTGAGTTAAAGATGAATTAGAATTTCACATTTTGAAAATTACTCAATAATTACCGTATATACTGCAATAAACCAGCATGCCGGCTTCTGAGAGTTAAGGATACACAAAAATAGGGATTTAAAATTTTTGCTGTGCTCTGAGATATAGGCCCTTAAAGTAAGGTAGTTGAATTGATACAGAGTATATACGGTATATGCTCTATGAATACACTGTTATCAAATGCATTGACTTCTAATATTCTTTGTAAAAAAAGCAATGACTTACAAAGGCTTTGTCTTGCAGAACGACTCATTATTTGGTATGAATATATATTTATTTCACCATCAAGAACATCTTCGCTTCTATAACTGTAGTCTGTACGACATCGACAGTGTTCCACTCTCTGAACGTCAAAAGATTATAATGGGATTTATTTATATTGTTTTATTTTTTATACTTGAAGTGAGCTCAAATTTTGAAAAATTTAAAATTTTTTAATTTTTGAATTGATATTTTTGAATAAAAGTACCCATTTTTGAAAGAAGACTTTTATTCTGAGACCTTTTAATATTCAAACTTTCCTCAATGAATCAAATCTGAAGTAGAAATTTGAAAAGTGGCTCGCTTGCAGAAATATAACCAAAAAGTTGGATGACCGACATTTTACTTGACATTGGAATACGGATCAACTAACTTGCAGCCATGTCACGGCAAATAGGTAATTTTTGAAAATTCTACTTTCAGATTCGGATTTCTGAGGACATTTTGAGTGTTAGAAGCTCTCAGAACAAAGAAATTCTTTAAAAAATGGGCAATTTTATTCAAATATATGAAAAATTTTATAAAAAATCATGATCACCTATCATTTTACCCAGACAAATGACTAAAAACACATTTTAGACACTCTATATTCCCTGTCTATTTGCTATGAGCAAACATTTAGATCAAAGTGTCTACAAAATAATGTTATTTATGGGGGTTAGCGATGTGTTATGTTTACCAATCATAGGACTCTTGCAAGGCTTATTAGGAATTATAGGCGGTGTCTACTGCTCTTTTCCAAATCTCATCTTTATAGCTGGCTATTTCTCCATGTGTAACTTTTTCTACCAAACTTTTTCCTTCTACTTTATATGTTGTTTTAGTTTTTTGGGCCTGTGAAGGCTCTACAGCCACTTTGTTGGCCATTAATAGGTGCTTGGAAATTTCTGCCCCCAAAGTTTGTGATAGACTTTTTCATGGAAAGAAAACTTGCTTGTGGTTGTGTTTGCCACTAATCTATGCCTTTTTCTTCGCCACCTTCTTTGAGCCAGTACTTTTTAGCTCAATATTTATGGCTTGGTTTTTCAACCCACACGTGGGCTATTTGTCAGATGATAATCACAAGGTAATAATTTTGTGGTTATTAAGATACTTAATGTTTTTTTTTGTTTTTGTTTCACAACAAAGCTCATATTTTCAACAATGCTTATATATTTCTGGTATTAACATCTCTTTATTTCACATTTCCTATATTACTATATATCAAAACAATGACACACACAAAAGGCGGAGATCTTGGCGCAGTTAATTTGCTGAAATCTCAGAAAATGGTGAGTAATGATATTAAATATTGATGGCCTCAGCACTTTGTTCGGATGTCTAAATCTAAGTAAAACCAAAAACATGCATTTTTTATTATGTCTGTCTTCTACTGTGCTGATGACAATTTTGGGTGTCACACAGCTGATGTCTGTTGGCTTTTAGGGGTGTTGTTGTTTGTCTTTCTATAAAAGCAGAACAAAGCTTGGCTTGACCAAATCAGAGGTAGAGCCAACAGGTTTTGCTTACCTGTTTAAAAAATCAGCTAAACGCTGTTGCGGGTGTAAACGTTTAACCAAAAGCAGAAAAGTGGAGAAGACCATCGAAGGTTAGTGTGCAAGGAAGACAGAGAAGAGAGCCAGAATATGCCAGTGGATGACATCATTCAAAAGTTAGCACTAAGGTGTCGACGCATCAAAATTTTTGGCGTATCGGGTGGAGTTGACAACCCTAGTCAGTACAGAAGGCAAAAGCACAAAAAGTTAGCTGAAGTAAAGAAATCAGGCTAAACCTAGCGTCCCCGGAATTAGTCTGTTTCTGTGCCATTTCACTGGATCTCAACACAATAGTATTATGTGGGTAGATAGTAAAAGAGAGCTAAAACAATAATCTTTATATACAGTCGAACCTCGTTAAACTGGCACCCCTAATTCAAAAAAATGTGTTTGTGGCATTGTGTTTTTGACCTATGTTTTGCTGGTGTCTTCTGGGCATGTTATATACCAAAATTTAGCTTAGATTCTAGGCTACGTTTTGGTATATAACATGCCCAGAAGACACCAGCAAAACATAGGTCAAAAACACAATGCCACAAACACATTTTTTTGAATTAGGGGTGCCAGTTTAACGAGGTTCG